>JAHKKF010532942.1:68175-90652 GCA_019740295.1 Labeo calbasu
TATATATATATATATATATATATATATATATATATGTTTTCTGTCCTGTTTTTTTCTGAATTATAGAGTGACAAAATGAGATACTCAAAATTAAGATTTTTATACTAGAAATGTATGCAAATTAGCGAATATTTCATTAAATAATACCTCATTTGCATATTCAAACCTAACATTTTAGAAAACTTGTAATACAAAAAATGTTTGCAATTATCAATGCAATCAATCAACTAGGTAAGTAAGGTGATAACTATTAGTTTTTGGGGGTTTTTTACCCTATTTACCTGCAGTGTCTTGCCATGTTTATCTGAATCGAACTGTTCAAAAGAACCGATTCGTTTTTTCATCAGTGTGCATTTATGATATGGTAGGCTACAGCAGTTAGATAATTTGTGTACATTTTGGTTTGTGGTTTCTAATGAAATCATGTTCACTTTTTTAAATAGCTCCTTTTTAAAGGTGGGTAAAAACACAGTTCCTCTTTTAGGATGGTTTAAAATGAATAGTAATCAGCCATATCAACAGGCTTGTTTTCACCCAGTTGCAAACCTGGAATTTGTTAATCTGTGAATATAAGCATACATACATAAAAAAATAGATTGTCTCTGTAGTACTTTATAACTCAGAACTAAAACTATTATTTGTAGCTTACATAGGACTAATGCTTAACAGATCATTGGTTAGAAAGTTACAAATTGCTTTGTTTTCCACGTACCTTTTTCTTCCCATAAGAGTGGTTGTCAGGTTTCATTAGACATTCAATACTAACATTTTCTGAATATCAGAATCTTAAAAAAGTAAACTGGAGAGAAATGAAGGATGTGTAGTTTGTAGTTTGCCATAACAAAACGTCAGAATGTGGTTATATTAATTTGCTTATGGTGTCCTGTCAACAATCTGTCAGCACTCTGCTGTTTCCATAGTGATGAGAATATGCTTAATAACCTATGATTTGATGACTTTATGTATGTAGCCTTAAGATGACAACCCGCTGTGCAAAATCATAAAAAACAGGAAATTGTCTCTGGCTGCAGTATTGTTCTAATTAAACCATTTCAGTGCACGTGTTCACAAATAGGCATAAAGGAAAGAAAGCTGACATGTCAAATGATTCAGAATTAAGTGCAATGCCCATGTTTTACACGTGAGTCGCTGTAAGGATCTCGGTTGCCTATTTTCTGTCTTCTTGGTATGTGACTTACGTTGCTATGACCACGGGTCTAAACTAAAGCCTCACCTGCTGTTTATGTAAGGCTGCAACAGAAAACAACAGAACTGTAGACCTCTGATGATGAGTCAGGCCTAAGATCTGCTCTTCTGTTTCTCAGATTACACAGTAACGTTATTCGCAGGTGCTTCTAAAATGTGTAAAATATTTATCTTTTGTGCATCCACTCTAACAATTTCTCTACGATTACAGCTCAATCGAAGCACATGGCCATGCTTAACTATAAATGTGGACAAGAAGAATCTAAGTTCTGTTAAAGAGGAGTTTGTCAGATGAACATTAAGATGACTTGAACGTGTAAATTGCTCCTGTGTCACTCACGTTATGTTCATTCTTAAAAATAAGAGCGGGTGGAGACATCTAGAGGACATATAACGTCATTACAAGCTTATGTACGTATGTATATTGACATATTTATGTTATGCAAAATTATGTACATTCACTAGGTGGTCAAACATGGATGAACTTACAGAAATGTTTTAATCAATTTACATACGTTCAATAGCAGAGCATGAATTTTTAATATAATTTTACATGCACAATTAAATTGTAATTAAGCAGTTATTAGATACTTCTGTGGTACAGTTTTTGCTCAGTTACACAGAAAAGTAACTTTTTTAAAGAATTTGCATTTGAGCTCCAAGTTCAAAGTCAGTATTTTCAGTCCAATTTTGGGTTATTGCTCAAGATGCAATAATTTTTCAATAATAACACGTTCTGTCATTAGTGTATTAAAAACATTATTGTTGTGTGGCGGTGAATAGGAAGCTATAAGGTCGAGAACTACACGGAAAACAATATTTCTTTTAATATGTTTTCTTTATAATTCATTTCCCATATGGAACTCCCAAAACAATATACAGTGCATACATCTCTCAGCAATTTAATTGCAATTATCAGTTTAAATGTCTGAAAAATGTCTATGTTCACCTTCAGGCAGATATTATTAAAATATAACGCGCAAAGAGAATGTGAAAATGCAGGGAAGTGATTGGCAGCATCCTCAGGGAAAAGAAAAGATCGAATTGAACAAAACACTGCACAGGAAAGAAATATTACAAAAGAATAGTGGTGCTGCTGACTCGACATGAAGATGTTTCTGCTTGTCTATGCGATTAATTTGGGTGACATTTGTATTCAATTCTTGGACTACTTTCTGTTTAATGTGAGTTGTAAGCTTAGGCAAATTATGGATGTTATTTGTATGATAAACTGAATTTATCTATACTGTAAAATAATTCAGCCATTCAAGACTCTTTCTTCTCTACATTTTTGTACGTAAAGCACACGTCAGTCACTTTTTTTAAAAAAAATGTATATATGATATTATGAAACTGACCACTAGGTGGCAGTAAAATTATACAGGACACATCTGCGCGCTCTCTCTCTCTCTCTCTCTCTCTCTCTCTCTCTCTCTCGATAAGAATCTTTGAAGCTTTAGATGCAGATGTTTAAAAAAAGTATCTGGTATTTGATACGATTCACAAGAAACAGCCAGCTTTGATCATTTCTTATTAATAATTCACGTTATTGTTTGATCATGTGCTGCTCATTATAAATATAACCTTTGAGGTGCCAAAGGCTAACATTAACAGCAGTTATAGTTCCATAAATGAGTAACATTGCAACATATGGTTACTGTTAATTGGTAGGCAAAAGTCATTCTTTCCAAAGTTCACTAATATGTTGTTTAGCAGCTTTTTCAACTTTGGACAGTTTGGATTTCCTCTTTGTCCTTTGGAGAGTGCAGCTGGTTCGAGCTCAGATAATTGCCTATTGTTAAGTGATGATGATCCAGCTGTAAGCAGTGCTGTGTGTGATATTATTCTGCAGAACAGAAGGGACACATTAAATTAGAGATCCATAAAAGCAGTGCAGGCATAGAGGGTTGTGAACAGATGTCTGCTTTTTCCCTGAGATAAAAAAGCGTCGTTGTTGCATTGTGTTGATGCTGATGAATGCCACACAGGTGGGTTTATTGTGTGAGCTCTGCACAGAGACGAGGAGCCAGTAGTTGACTTTCAACAGCTGGAGACAGAATATTTTTGGACATGTTAGCACAGTTGAGGATTTGAAGTGGCAGGCGCTCAAGTGCTCTCGCTATGTGTTTGGTGTGAAAGTGAGCGTGTGTTTCAATGACTTTAATGACCTAGTATAATGGTAGCTGTTAGTCTGTGAAATGCTTTTTTTACAGTCTGCAGGTGATTATTATTATACGGAATCTTTTTAAATGTCAAGTTTAAGGTTCATGTGGATTTACTTGTTTTTTTCATGTTGGTGACTCTAAAAAAGACATGTAATGTAACCAATGTAAAAAGTTAAATGTTTTCTTACACCTTCAATACATGTCAATGTATATACAGTCATGGCCAAAAGTATCGGCACCCTTGCAATTCTGTCAGAAAATGCAACACTTCTCTCAGAAAATTGTTCCAATTACAAATGTTTTGGTATTCACCTTTTTTTTATTGTTTTTGTTTGCACTGCAATGAACTGGACAAAATTATTGGCACCTTGTCCAAATTGGTAGAAATAGTTGCTTTTCAAGCATGTGATGCTCCTGTAATTTGTATTTAGACACACCAGTGGCAAGTAACAGGTGTGGGCAATATAGTAATCACACTTGCAACCGGTTAAAATGGAGAAAAGGTCACTCAACCTTTGTGTTGTGTGTCACACTGAGCATGGAGAAAAGAAAGAAGTGTAAAGAGTTCTCTGTAGATTTGAGTGAACAAATTGTGGAAAAAAAGGCTACAATCTCCAGAGATCTTAATATTCCTGTGTCCACTATGGTAGGAGACCCAGGAGAACACCGCTGCTGACACAAAGGCATAAAAAAGCAAGACTGGAGTTTGCCAAAGCTTATGTGACAAAACCACAATCCTTCTGGGAGAACGTACTGTGGTCAGATGAGACAAAAGTAGAGCTTTTTGGTAAAGGACATCATGGCACTGATAGCTGCGTCTCCACCAGAGGTCATGGGTCTTCCAGCAGGACAATCACCTGAAACACACTTCAGAAAACACTCTGAAATGGTTACAAACAAAGTGCTGGAGAGTTCTGAAATGGCCAGCAATGAGTCCAGATCTGAATCCCATAGGACACCTGTGGAGAGATGTCAAAACAACATTTGGGAGAAGGCATCCTTCAAATCTGAATGACCTGGAGCAGTTTGCAAAAGAAGAGTGGTCCAAAATTCCAGTAGAGAGGTGTAAGACACTCATTCATGGTTACAGGAAGCAACTGATTTCAGTTATTTTTTCCAAAGGGGGTGCTACCAAATATTAAGTTAAGGGTGCCAACAATTTTGTCCAGTGCATTTTTTGGGTTCTATGTGGAACTGTATCAGATTTGACTTTGTTCCAATGCAAAAAAACCCCAAACAAACATGTGAGTACCAAAACATTTGCAACTGCAACAACTGTCTAACAGAAGGGTTGCATTTTCTGACAGAATTGCAAGGGTGCCAATATTTTCGGCCATGACTGTAACTGTTTTCAAAGAGGTTTTAAAATATATATATTTTTTCAGTATTTCAAAGTTTAAAGCATCATGAATGATTAATAAATTATCTAAATTAATAATTAAATAATCTGATATTTCATAAAGAGCCTTCTTGACCTTGACACACAGTCATGAGGATCTACAGACACTATTTTTATGACGTAATTTTATATATTAGGTTTTATTTTCTTTACATGTTTCTGCATGTTGGTGACTTTGACTTTTAAATAATAATAATAAAATGATTTGCATTTGTAACACATGTTTTAAAAATAAAATAATACAGTTTTTCTCAATTGCTAACACACAATTCATGAAACTATTCACCATTTTCTCACAAACTCAATCTCAAAACTCCACACCAACTGGTACAAACCTCAAACATCCAGATCAAAAGTCAATTATTTCTTTTGTCATAATCAAACTTTAGTCCCATATGATGCACAAAACATATACACAGATTACTTCACTTCCTAGAGAACACTATTGAGAAGAGTTCAGAACACTGACAAAAGGAATCATTTTGGAGGTCACTGTCTATTACAGTACACAATATGAATAGAAGGGGTGCAGATACAGTAAAATTCAACAATTAGTTTTAAGAAAAGTTACGTTACACTACTGTAAAGTGACCTTACAGTAGATGAAAAGCACTCAAGGTAAAATTCCAAAGAACTGAATATTAACTCAGTATGCAACACAATACAGTACTGACCCTTTGCAAAGACCCGCTCACCTTAGTTATTGTTCCTACGTCCGAAAAACCATATGGCGCCACACATCATATTCTCACACAGTGAAAAACACATTGAGGAGCAAAGACACTGACAATGCAACGACAGGCAAGATAGAGCAGGGTACTTTTGGTATGAAACAAAGTCAAAGCTTTCAAATTTTGTGTTACTTTAATATTGTGTTGTGACAGATCGATGTAGCACCCCAGTTCAAGCGGCACGTGAGCTGATCATCTCTTTCTCTTTACTAGTTAGAATGAAAGAAACATGAATGAACAGCAGAAGGTATCTTGTCTCAACTGTGGAAAGATGTCAGTACACACTATTTTTCAAGTACAAGTCCACCAACGTTAATTTACTTTCCCCTCTGGTTTGTTTGTCAAAAATAGAAGACTTAGCATTATGACTGTTCAGATTGCCTGTCAATCAATCTCCTGGCAAAGGGTCAATTTCAGCATCCTTACCCAAATTGCATTACAGTATTCATAACAGCCACGTTTCTTCGTTTTCTGACAAGACAAATCAGTCTGACAGTTACGAATTTGAGAGTGTACAACTTGCTATAGTATTTACTGTACAGTACATAGAATAGTGAAAGGTCTCTTGGCAGAAGTACTGCTACTGTGTATTGTGATTGTATTTGTATATGACCCTGTAAGTGTAAACCAACTTACTTCATGGTCATGCCATGCACAAGAAGCATGGTCAGCTACAATGCTTTGTATTTCATCAGTAACATATGACC
This sequence comes from Labeo calbasu, assembly GCA_019740295.1. Lineage (NCBI taxonomy): Eukaryota > Metazoa > Chordata > Actinopteri > Cypriniformes > Cyprinidae > Labeo > Labeo calbasu. The sequence continues at coordinate 74,384 of JAHKKF010532942.1, forward strand.
TTTGAACCTGTCCCCTTACTTTTTCTTTTCTTTTTATCTTCCACCACTAGGATTTATTTTCCAAAATACATAATCACGTGGCCATATTTATTATTTATTATTAATAGTTATTCTGAGATTCTGATTGGTGTGCCATGAGTTTGCTACTTGTTCAAGTTTACCCATGGATAAATGAATTAGAGTTACTATCGTGATGACTGAAGTAAATTATATTGTGTACTTGTGTTAATGACAACATGTTAAACCTGTGTAAAATGAAGGCATTTTGCATAGATTGAGAAAATTAGAAGATTTGTGAAAACAGGTGGAATGTGTCTTTGTTTTGGGAACTTGGGTCACATGAAACGTGTGTATTTGTATGTATAAGAGCCAGGGGGTGAAAACTTTTGAACAGAATGAAGATGTCCAAATTTTTCTTATTTTGTTGAAATATCTTTTTTCCCCCCAATTAGTACTGCCCTTCAGAGGCAACAGAAGATACTTGCATGTTACCCCAAAAGACAAATTAAGTACAGTTTACCTTGATCTTCAAAATTCAAAAAGTTTTCACCCCCCGGCTCTTAATTCATACTGTTTCCTTCTGGAGCATCACTGAATGTTCGAACCATTTTTAATAGTTGTGTTTGAGTCCCTCAATTGTCCTCAGTGTGAAAAGATGGACCTCAAAATCATACAGTCACTGCTGGAAAGGGTTCAAATATGCAAAATATACTGGAAAGCTGAAGAATCAGCAGGATCTGGAGGATTTTTCTGAAGAACAGTGCTCAGTTTAACTGTTCTGAACAAACAAGGGACTCATGACCAAACTTTTGAAGGGGGTTATTTTAATAATTTCAGCTATTGTTTTTGTCTTGTAGACTATAAGTAAAACTCCTTTATGTAAAATATCTTATTCAGGACAGTACTAAATAAAAAATAACATGCATTTTGTATGATCTCTCTTTTTTTGTTGTTAGAATTATTCATATTTTCACAGATTCTGCAAGGGGATCCCAAACTTTGACTTTGCTGTTGTGGACAAAAGCGTTTCCAAACATTATTTGTCTATAATGATACTTGCTATAATAGTAAAAATAATAATAATAGAATGAAATAATGATTCAAAACCACAAAAATAAATAAATAAATAAATAAATAACAGAACCACAAAATGAGTGTCACAGCATTGACCCATATAATATTGATAAATGGTTATTTGGTTACAGAAAATATTCAAAAATATAGATGTTTTCTTCCATTTTTCCGAAGTGAACTTTGTTGTCCGTTCATCCTGACTAGCAGGGCTCAGATTACAACATTTGTTATCTTAAAAGCCCCACATTTCAACCTATTTATCCAATAAAATAGTCTGTTTGTCTTTGATAACACTGTTAATCCTTCTTTGGATGAATGTGCACTTTGTTTCCAACTCTTAAAAGAAAATAAATCCAATAGCATCTTCTTTTACTAAAAGCAGCCCGTGTGAGTCCCAGGAGGAATTTTTTTTTAGTGTGTGTGTGTGTGTGTGTGTGTGTATCACCCCCCAGACTTCCAAATGCCTTCGCTTGATTTTATCCTGATAAGTACAAAAGCTGCTTTTGTGAAGAAAGCAGTGCGATAAACAGCGGGCGAGAGCGAGAGATTTGTCTTCCACCACAAGGCCACCAAAACTTAATCCCAGATTTTAGTTGTTTTTCCTGAAATGCTTTGGATTATGGAGAAACCGGAATGTAAGAGCGGTCGTCGCGTGCCACTAGCTGGAGAACAAGAGAAGGATTAGGTACACGCGTAGAATGAGAGGATAAGGAAAAGAAGGAAGGATGTAGAATTGGAAGGATGAGACAATAGAAGAATGGATGGATGAAAGGAGTGATATTAGGAGATTAGTCTCTAAATGAAAATCATTTGGGAGCAGAAATCCTGCGAGATGCATGACTAGGAAAAGTTGTTGTTCCACTGGTGGCATCGTAAACCTGCAGTTGAGCAAAACAGAATGAACAAAAACTGTCGTTTTCATCGGTACGTTTAACAGTCACAGATCAATAATTTCAATTTATTACATAATTGAGCTGTGTCTCTGACCTTTCACATTTCAAGCCTTCTTTAAATTGGGTGCTCACTCATACAGTAAAGCTGCAGAGGAAACATCTCTTCTCCTCTAATAAGCTGCTGTGCATTTGTTCTGAACAGAGAATTTCTTTTTGAAACCATTGTTTCCTTTTTCCCCCTTTCCTTCTCTTACTTCCTGTCTGATTAGTGTTTCTAAAAAGGTAGAAACATTTGGAAAATGTCTTGAATTTTGAACTATGTCCATCTGTCTGTGTTCCTCTTCGGTAATGTGTCTGTTTCTCGATTATTTCTTCCTCTGGTTCTCTGCAGACCACCACAGTAATGACCCTCAGCTCATCTCCGTCACAGCACCACCTACTCACACATTCACAGTACAACTATGAGTGTGTGTGTGTGTGTGTGTGGAAGAGAGAGAGAGAGAGACTGGATGAATATAAAGAGGTCTGTGTTTGACAGTGTTGAGATAGTTGACTGAGGGATTATGGGTAATGGAGCAGCAGCACTGGATGACAGTGTAAGAGTTTGAGTTTGATATGGATTTGAAATTTTATATTAACATAAAAAACAGTAATGTTATTAAATATTAATACAATTAAAAAAATAACTCTTTCTATTTAATACATTTTTTATTTAATTTAAATAAAAAAAATACAGAAAAATTGTAACATTGTTAAATATTATTACAATTTTATTTTTATTACAATTTATCTTAATATACTTAAAAATATAATTTATATCTGTGATCAAAGTTGAATTTTCAGCATCATTACTCCAGCATGTGTCAGATGATCCTTCAGAAATCATTCTAATATGCTGATTTATTATCAGGGCTGCAAACAGTTTTTTTTTTAAACCTGTGATACATTTTTTTCAGGATTCTTGAATAAAAAGGATAAAAACTACAGAATTTATAATAGAAAAAAAAGTCTTTACATTTTTATCCAAAAAAAGAAAAAAAAAAAAAAAAATTAACCTCAAACTTTCTTTTGAACTTTGTATTCATCAAAGAATCCTAAAAAAAATATCACAGGTTCCAAACGTATTAAGCAGCACATCTGTTTCCAACACTAATAATAAATCAGCATATTAGAATGATCATGTGACACTGAAGACTGGAGTAATGACTGAAGAAAATTCAGCATGGCATCACATAAATAAATTATATTTTAAAGTATATTCAAATAGAAAACCATTATTTTAAATTGCAATAATATTTCACAATATTACTGTTTTTTCTGTATTTTTGGGCAAATAAATGCAGCCTTGATGAGCATAAGAGACTTCTTAAAACACACATACACACACAAATACACACACACACACACACACACACACACATATATGAAGAGTTCAGATGCAAAAGCCTCTAAATCCATCTGACGTATTTCTTTAAAATTAGCATTTCTTTCTGGCTACTTTGTATGGGTTTCTATGTAAGTACTGGTACTTCTGACTGGGCTGAGGCTGGAATTTAGCGAGTTTGAAGTAAAAGTTTTTGATGGACGTGTACAATGTGTCAGGAGCATTCACTCAGTATCATTATCTCATTTTTGACTGACATGGCTTTTAGCTGGTTTTGCATTTGAGCTCTTCATATATATATATATATATATATATATATATATATGGATTCTTTGAATAATAAACAATAATAAAATAAAAAAAATATACTTTTTTTTTTTTTTTTTACATTTTTTTATTATAAAAAAATAATACAAATATTTAATATAACATTAAATATATTTACTGTCCAATTAGTACATCCTTACTAAATAAAAAATCCAAACTTTTAAATGGTATAGTGTACAACATTATATATTTTTTTCTATAATATAATAATATATAATATAATAAATTATATCACGAAAATAAGAAGATACATAGAACATTTGTGACCTGCAAATAAGCCACTTTGACCCAGAGACACATTTTCTTGCACAAAAAAAAAAAAAGAAAACCTTTTACAAATCAAATTTTGCCAGCAATTTGCATTAGAAAATAATGCCATAAAGTCTGAGACTTTTTATTTTAGTGAATAAAAATCAATATGTGTTTCAGGGTCAGAGTGACTCAAATAGTGGAGCAGGTCACATTCATAATTGTAAAAACCCATTTGTCACATCAGAAAATCTAAAGAAATTATGACCAGTTAAAGCACCAAAAAAATCACAAAAATTAAGATTTGCTACAAATTTACTCATCCTCAGGCCATCCAAGAGCTTGCTTTCTTGTTGATTGTTGTGATGCTTTTATCAGCTGTTTGGAATCGCATTCTCACGGCGCCCATTTGCTGCCATGGATCCAGTGGTGAGCAAATGATGTAATGCTAAATTTCTCCAAATTTGTTCTGATGAAGCTCATTTACATCTTGGATGGCCTCAGAGTTTGAGAAATTATAGAAATTACTTTCATTTTTGGGTGAACTATTCCTTTAACACTGCAGGCAGCTGCTGAAGAATTTCAGCACCACCGTACAGTGGACAGCTCCAGCTACTGACTCAGGAAGGCATGAATTACATGATCCTGATGGCAGAATAATTGGACATAAGCCTGGTTTGCTGATGAATGTCTATCCTCCACAAATGCCCTTTTGTCAGGCAGATGTTGGCATGGGTAATATGTGTGTGCGAGCGAGCGGGCCGGCTTTTGAGGAGTCCCGCGGGACATCACCTTTAGCATTCACTGTGACTCATGCGCAGCCATGTTCAGCCCAGAGAAGAAGATCACTACACACTCCACTGTGCCTCGTACAGCAAACCTGCCGTACACAACGCAGACACAAACAGACACGCAGATGCAGCTTTCATATGCTAATGCTGATATTTTAGCAGTGCCAGTCTCCCCCTTTCGCTCTGTCTGTCTCTCTGTATGTGTGTGTAAGAATGCCATTATGTCAGTTTTTGGAGGCGGTTTGTTGAATATCAAACAACATGAGTCATATAAATGGAGAGAAAGATCCTTTTTCTGTCTGTTAGAGGAGAAAGGAGGCATCACACACACAATGATAGACTTTCAGACTTCAGATATCTTTTAAACTGTCACACCTTGTTGCATCATAGCGTGTAAAAGTGTAAATGGGACCAGATGAGACAGGATAGCAGCACGAGTCACAATAGAGAAACAACAAAATTCATGAATACCACCCCCCCTCCCCCTCCTTTTTGAGTTATGATGCTCTGTAAATGTTCTCGTGGACTGGGGTCTATAAAGCTGTGTATGTGCATTACGGGGTTGTTTTATAATAGTGTGGTTTATCTTGACATGCACACGGTGACTGTCGGCAGGAGCTGGTGAATGTTGCTAATGAGAGAAGAGTGAGCGAAAAGCGAGTCTGTGAACTCATATGCTACCTGTAACTGATTTAACACATTAATGATCAGTTATCAGGCAGAAACACGCACATACAACCGCTCGTTCTTTTCTCAAACGCACACACGTAGGCTTTTAATCTCACACCTGATGACATCTGTGACATTAATGAAACCGTTCAGTATCAAACTGTGTGTGTGAGATGCTGTTTATCTTGACAAGCAACTGGTGAAGTAGATCCGCCTGAACATCACATCATTCTTTTATAAAAGCACTCATCTGCACCTGCCACACACACACACACAGATCTGTTTGGAGAGAACTGTGATTTTGCCTACATTATGGTTACCAAATGTCTGCACAAGACACTAAATAACATCTTAATGGCAATGTACTATAGCAATAAAGTAGTTTTATGTATAGTAAATGAATAGAACTGATTGTTAAACAGCAGATGTGGAATATTCTGCATGATGATCCTTTTTTCTCCGTCATTGAGATTGAAGTCATTATATAGCTATTATTTATTTATGAACACCCTTCGATAAAGTATATATAATCATCAGTTATCTTAAAACAAAAACAGACATTAATGCTTTAAAATAATTTCACCTATTTTTTTTTGTCAGATTTTAATAAATGTAATTCTGTATGGCCACAAATTAACTTTTTGTTGACTTGCATTTTTTTTATTATTATTATTATTATTCTGAGCAATAATTTTCAAAAGTTCGAAGTGGGTATGATTTTTTCTATATTTTTGAAAGAAGTCTCTCTTCACGTATTGGCTGCATTTATTTGATCAAAAATACAGTAAAACCAGAGGTGTGTGGTGGTGTTTTTTGTAAATGTAAATTCATGTCACATTTTCTTGGCTAAATAAACGTTACTTACATTATCTGAAGGGGAAAAAAACTATTTTATATTTTTACATTAACAGTGTAATCAATATTGTATTTATTAAAGCCATGTATGAATCTTAGATTAGATTTACTACAAAATGATAACTCAAGGCAGTAACAATTTACATACTATATTTTATTTGTGATTTTATGTTCAACTATTATTTTTAATTGATAACTGTTAACTGTTAGTGAATTTCTAAGGTCATTAGTCAAAGCTTGATAAATATTGGTCACAGACACGGAGATTTACGTTAAATTTCACCAAACTGATTACTCACTAAAAACTCCCACAGATTATGTTTTCATGCCATTTTAAGTCTTATTTTGACATAACAAATTGGTTCTATCTAAGTGTATGACTTGTTTACTTACTTTTTTAATTGGTCTCTCACATTAACGCCATTATTGTTCATTTTGGCTGATTAGAGAACTCGCACGAACATAATAGGCGGGATTTATCGCATACACCAATCACAGCTGATCATAACCAGTCATATCCAATCATATCACACCTGCTGGTGTCGCTATTCAACAAGGTTTCTGTAGAAAAACGCCTCATTTATACACTTCATGTTATATTTTGTAATATTGCCGTTGTTTTATTTTTGTACTACGAATTTTTCTCTTATCCAATATTTTGAGGAGACACTGCCTCCCTTGCCTCCTCAGAGGAAATGCCCCAGGTAAAAACAATAATATTGTCAAATATTATCACAATTTAAAAGGCCATTTTTTCTACATTGTAAAATGTAATTTATTCCTATGATGGAGAAGTCGAATTTGTCTTCATTGTCACTTGATTCTTCAGAAATCACTCTAAAATTATAATTTGGCACTTGAGAAATATTTCTTATTATTATCAGTTTTGAAAAAAAAAAAAAAAGAGTCGTGCTGCTTAATATTTTTGCAGAGGTCATGATGAATTTTTTCAGGGTTCTTTAATGAATATAAAATTCAAAAGAAATTCAAAAGAAAAGTAATTCCAGAATAAAATGTTCATTAAAAATGTATTATTTTAACCTCATGTTGTTCCAAATACATATGATTTTCTTACTGCTGTGGAACACACAAAAAACATATTTTTAAGGATGTTTCAAAAGTTTTTGTCCATACAATGGACAAAAGTCAATGCTCTAAAACAACGCTAGACCCCATTGACTTTCATTGTATCAAGAGAATAAACATACCAAGACATACCAAAATATCTTCTCTTATGTTTCACAGAGTAAATCAAGAAGCAGAAATCAAGTCTTACAGGTTTGGAATAATATAATGGTGATTTCTGTTGCAGTCAGTCTATCTCATACACACACACGCGCGCATACACATATTTAGACAGGCGTGAACTCAGCACCCATAAGTCAAGTTTTATTTCTGTCGCACGTTTCACAAATCACATTGTTTGTAAGCAGCTTTACAGAAAATAGTGCTTTAATATCTCCAGTGTGCAAACCAAAAGTGGATGTAATATGGAAAATAAATCACATGTACAAACCACACACCTTTTTGATTTTGTAATATTCTTATTTACATTCCTAAATTTCAGTTTCTTTCTTCCACTGTGTGTGTGTGTGTGAGGAAAAGGAGTGTAAGACAGATGGCAGAATCGGATGTGCTGAGGTTTGTTAAATTGTTCATGCCAACACTGAACTATTCTGGGCTGAAGTTGCTAACGCTAACGAAGGTAAATTGCTAAACAATTGCTAACAGTCTGTCCTGAAACTACGCTCTAAAAATAACAAGGCATTAAAACAATGACTAGAACTGTAAAACAATAGCTCTTGTTAGCACCAATTTGACTCAAATTCCCATTTAAAACTGCGCAAGCCCAGAAATCTCTTTCTGGGAGAATAAGACATTTGAGTTAAAGATTAATATAGAAACGTGTATTTTGAAATGTTTTGAAATATTGTTTGTCATGAAACCAGACAACAGGATATTAGAAGCTAGAAAAAAATTCAGTGTAAATGCTTTTATATGAAACTCTTGAACTGGTAGCCGTTACAAACCCAATAGTCTTTTATGCTTTCAGTATTAGCTTAAAGTATGAGGCTACTTGAGTTGTATAAGGTTAAAGTAGTGCAATTAAGTTTGAGAACATACCCTGGTGAAAAAAACTAGCATATGCTGATAGGTATGTTTTGATGCTGGGATGCTGGTTAGGTAGGTTTTGATGCTGGTTTAAGCTGGTCCTTAGCTGGTTTATGCTGGTCCTTTGCTGGTTTATGCTGGTCCTTAGCTGGTCATGTTGCTGGTCAAGGACCAGCATAAACCAGCAAAGGACCAGCTTAAACCAGCATCAAAACCTACTTAACCAACATCCCAGCATCAAAACCTACCTACCAGCATATCCTGTTTTTTTTTTAACAGGGTACTTTCAAGTTGGCTTGAGAAAGCCTAGCCTGAAAGTTTGAATAAGTTGTAAAATCTTGAATTTGGAAAGTTCAGATAGATTAGAGAGATGTTGCTAATATATTTTTAATGCAATTAGCATATTGTTAGCATGTTGCTAGCATGTTTCTAACGTGATTGACATGTTACTAACATGTTTCTTGCATGTTTTGAATGGTGCTAGCATGTTTTAACATGATCAACATGTTGCTAGCATATTGTAGCATGATTAACCTTTTTTTTAACATGTTTTTTTAACAATTAGCATGTTGTTACCATGTTGCTAGTATGTATTTAACACAATTAGCATGTTGCTGACATGTTTCTTGCATGATTAACATGTTTCTAGCATGATTATCATGTTGGCAGCTTGTCTCTAGCATAATATGCATGTTACTAGCATGTTGCTAGCTTGATTAGTAAGTTACTAACATGTCGCTAGCATGTTTCTAGCATGATTAGCATGTTTCTAGCATGATTATCATGTTGGCAGCTTGTCTCTAGCATAATATGCATGTTACTAGCATGTTGCTAGCATGTTTATAGCATGATTAGTATGTAAGCATGTTACTAGCATATTTCTTGTATGTATTTAACGCAATTAGCATGTTGCTGACATGTTTCTTGCATAATTAGCAAATTACTAACATGTCGCTAGCATTTTTCTAGCATGATTAGCACGTTACTAGATTGTTGCATGGCAAGATTAGCATGTTTGTAGCATGATTATTATGTTGGCAGCTTGTCTCTAGCGTAATATGCATGTTACTAGCATGTTACTAGCATGTTGCTAGCATGTTTCTAGCATGATTAGTATGTAAGCATGTTGCTAGCAAATATCTAGCATGAATAACATGTTGCTAACATGTTTCTTGCATGTTTAGACTATTACTAGGGTGTTTTTAACAGGATTAACCTGTTGTTAGCATGTTTCTAGCATTTTTTAAACATGATTGGCATGTTGCTAGCATGTTTTAGCATGATTAACATTTTGTTAGCATGTTTTTAACATGATTAGCATGTTACCATGTTGCTAGCATGTATTTAATGCAATTAGCATGTTGTTGACATATTTTTGCATGATTAACACGTTGCTAGCATGATTAGCAAGTTACTAACATGTCACTAACATTCTAGAATGATTAACATGTTACTAGAATGTTGCTGTCAAGATTAGCAAGTTGTTTGCATGTTTCTAGCATGATTATCATGTTGGTAGAATGTCTCTGGCATGATATGCATGTTACTAGCATGTTGCTAGAATGAATAATAAGTTATTTACATGTTGCCAGCATGATTAGCAAGTTACCAACATGATGCTAGCATGTTTCTTAAATGATTAGCATGTTACTAGAATGTTATTAGCATGATTAGCACGTTCCTAGCATGTTGCTGGCATGTTTCCAGCATGATTAGCATGTTTTTTTTTTTTTTTTTTTATTTACTAATCCAGTCTTCAGTGTCAGATGATTTGGTGCTCAAGTAACATTTCTTATGATCAGTGTTGAATACAGTTACATCAAAGATGCAAAGTTATATTTCTTTTTTATAGCAGCAAACTTGTGAAGTATGTAGTAAAGCATATGACATTTCATCTCTTGATTGTGATTTACAAGTGAAGACTGTTAATTTTCTGTTATAACTCTTGTGACAGTTTGTGCACACCACACTAATTAAATGCATCTGCTTTCACTTTCAAGAGCTCGGATACATGTCAAACCAAACACACATGCTATACACATCATCTGACCTATGAATTACACAAACCACCCCATCACATCTGGGGATATGGATGCCAAACAATGCAACAGATTTGGTTCATCTCACACTTATACTCACACGTACAGCAGCGCTGCAGAATAAGAGGTGGAGCTGCTTGGTTAAGGTGTAAGAATACAACAGTCACTGACACTGAGGAGTGTTTTTACAACAGCACCATTTGAATTATTAATTGCGTGAAGAACTTTTCTCTCTTCTCTTCCTCTCTCTTTCTCTCTCCAATTTTATTCATTCACTGGGCTGATACAGAAATAAAACACTGTTTTTTATAGGTTGCTGTCTTATGCATTTAAAAATAAAAGTTCCAAAAGGGGTTTTTCATAGCGATGCAATACATGAACCATGTTGGGTTCTTAAAGGGATAGTTCACCCAAAAATGAAAAGTCTGTCATTAATTACTCACCCTCATGTCATTCCAAACTCGTGAGACTTTCATTCATCTTTTGAAGACAAATAAGATATTTTTGATGAAATCCGAGAGCTCTCCGACCTTCCATAGACAATTATTTTTGTTTTCTTTCTGTACAAAAAGTATTCTTGTAGTTTCATAAAATTTTTCTTGAACTACTGATGTCACATGGACTATTTTAACGACGTCCTTACTATGTTTCTGTGCCTCGACCATGATAGGACCCTTGCTGTGTATGGAGGGTCAGAAAGCTCTTGGATGTCATCAAAAAATATCTTATTTTGTGTTCAAAAGATGAACAAAGGTCTTACGGGTTTGGAACGATGTGAGAGTGAGTGATTAATGACAGAATTTTTATTTTTGGGTGAACTATCCCTTTAAATGATCCATTTTTTTCTTTGTGTGAAGACTTTTTTAATAATCTGAAGAAACTTTATCTGCTATAAAGAACCATTTGTGGAATGGAATGCAAATAATGAACCAATAAAAAATCCTAATTAAAAGAGTGCAGCTCAGGAAATTTAATGGGGTTCTAAAGTTATATTTCATGTATTAACTTTGTATTAGATATTCTTTAAAAAAATACACAAAAAAAGACAATTTGTTGACATATAATGAGATTTTAGACATAGCATAGTTTATTTGGTACTGAAAGAATACAGTGAGAAATGTATGAGTTCAAACTGAAATCTCTGACCTTTTTTATAGACTTCTTGGGGACTTTTTGAGATGCTTTAAAATCTCTTAAAGGAGTCATCGGATGCAAAATTCACGTTTAAATAGTGTTTACTTACAGCGTCTGAGCAGTGTGCGGACACAAACACCTTACAATGATAAAAATCCATTCACTTCTTTATTTTAATCCGGTCTCAATTATTAAGCTGTTTTGATTTTCTGAGCAGTATGACGTCATATTGCTCAGGCCCTGCCCACGACCACTGACGGACTGTCCCGTATTAGCATATTTCCGCCATTTTTTTCCACAGTGTCTTGTAAGCAATGCAAGTGTTTTGTAGTTGGATGTAAAAGTGAACATAAGAGTCTTCATTTTCTCCCGACATCAGAGCTACTAAGGATGCAGTGGATTAGATTTGTTTATGATGGTAACGCAGCACCGAATACACAAAAAATAGAAAGGAGGGGTGGAACGAGCAGATGCTCATTACCATTTAAAGAAACATGCACTGAAATGGGTCGCTGTGAACAGAGCTGCTTTTGACAAGGTAAAAATAATGTTTTACACGAACATTGAGGAATTTAACCAAAGTATGTTACAGACATTTTATGAAGACCCAACTTCGATCTCCCCTTTAAACACATGCAAGATTATAGGGATTTTCGTCTCAGGAGATTTGAAAAGCAGGAGGTTCCCTTTGCTCTCAGTTTTATCAATTTCTTTCTAAATGAAATAATCCGAGGTATTAAAGAGATCTCTTTTGTGATTTCTCTCTTCGGGTCTTGTTTTAGTTATTTCAGCATGGGTATAATTATTATGACTCTGTGTATAAATAGTTCAAGTATGTAAGTCATCAAATTGCTGTAATTAAATCGTTTGAAACCGAGATCACAAACACAGCTTTGCTCTGATGATCCTTGTCAAGACCTGCGAAATACACAAGGGCAGAAGGTTGGCTCAGAGAGGCTGTGTGGTTAATTAATTGTTGTTTAGAAGTGTGTTAGACATGGAGGTGTTGAGGTTTTGTGTTGTAGAAAGTGCCACTGACCCTGATGAGTGTTGACAGATAAGCTGACACTACCATCGACACCATCCTTTACTGTCTGCAGGGGTAAAACTGTCTACTGCGACAATTTCACTCTCGGTTTGGTCTTATGTTTAAATCAGATGTTTTAAACACAAGGTCTGTCAATGTTTGTTTGATCTCAAACTTTTTTGTATGTATGTGTGGAAAAATTCAACCTTAGCTAAGTTAAGAAGCTGAAGTTCAGCTAAATGTTTCATTTCTCTCCCAAATTCATTTACAAAAAGGGATAGTTCACCGAAAAATGAAAATTCTATCATTAATTACTCACCCTCATGAGTAACCCTTCGTTTATCTTCAGAACACAAATTAAGATATTTTTGATGAAATATAAGAGCTTTCTAAACCTGCATAGACGTTCAGTGCCCAGAAAGGTAGTAAGGACATTGATAAAATAGTCCATTTGACATCAGTGGTTTCTTTCTGGGCCTTGAACGTGTTGTGTTGCTGTCTATGCAGGGTCAGAAAGCTGTTGGATTTCATCAAAAATATCTTATTTTTTGTTCTGAAGATGAACGAAGGTCCTACGGGTTAGGAACGTCATGAAGATGAGTAATTAATGACAGAGTTTTCATTTTTGGGTGAACTATTCCTTGATTACAATATAATATTTGCATCTCGATCCAATGTTGGCATCAGTCTGCCTTCTTTCTCCATCTTATACCGTTGTTTTCATGCTTCCACCGTATGTCTCTCTTGCCCCAGACACAGCTGTTAACCCAGCGCCGTACCCCCTGTTAGCCTTTAGCCCAGTTGTGTCTGTCTAGCAGCGCTCCTGCTGTGAAAGGGTCTAATGCAGAGCAAACAAACATGTCAACAGTACATTCACTCTGTCACACACACGCACACACATATCGGTCTGTATGATAGGAGATGCCACTCACATAAGATATCAACAGTAAAAATAGAGATCTGTTTTGGTCTGAAACACACAATGGCTGACACTTCATATTTTCTCACAGATTCTGGTCTCACTGGTTTAACATGTCAGAGCAAGCCCATAAAACCCACTTTGACCCAACAGATGGATTTGATTTTATTGCTGATCTGAGAGCTTCTGGCCTCATCTAATGCTATTACAGGAAGAACATGCACAACTGATCTTGGATCAGACCAAAGCCTCGAGGGAAGAGAAAGCGAGTGAGAGAAGAGACAGTAAGATGTCTCTGAAAAGCTTCGCTTTGAAGTGTAATGGAAAGCATTAGTTACTTTCAGGTGTAATAAACTTGAGCCAAATGTATCGACAACAGCAAATGCCTTCTGAAAGGCTTTTAACAATGTCGGCCAAATGTCTTTCTCTCCTTCTCTCTTTCTCAGTCTTTCTCAATCTCATTCCCCAGTCTCCCTGTTTATCCCCCATATCTCTTTCACCAAACATTTCTATGACTTTAGTGGAAACTTGTCCCTACACACTGCAAGCGATATAAATCACTTAAGAACACATATGTATCACTCTTCGTGACTTCTATTGAATTTCAGCTGTGGGGGAGGCACTCAGACCAACTGAGCCAGGAGTGTTCAATCTTCATCTGCTGAGGGGGGTTCATTTTGTCAAATGCCTCTTTGGTGCCAAAAGTAGACCCAAGTGCACAAGTACAGTACAGATTGAGAGACATTTCCCCTGATTCAGTGGAAATCAATTTGAATAGTGTATTTGGCTCAAAGAATCAGTAAAGCAGTTCTGTATCTTTTTGACCTTAATGAAATAAACACATTTTGTTATGGCTTTCAGTTTCCGAAAAAAAACCTATGCTATGTAACCTATGCAATATATGGAATACCACATGCTTTTATGTGTTATCCACATTAGTTTGCAGTGCAAAAGGAAGGTAATTCCTGTGAATGTGTGAGACTTTGATTTCATTAGCGGCTTGGTAAAAAAAATAAATAAATAAAACCTAGGAAAATAATAAAGCGCAATAAAAAATAAAACTAAAAACCAATGATTTGTGATTACAAAAATAAATATGATAAAAAATACCACTTTGCATCATCAGGTACCATTATGTACTGGTTCTGAATAGCTTAACTCATTGAAAACTCAATTAAAGGAGAAGTCCACTTCCAGAACAAAGATTTAAAGATAATGTACTCACCCCCTTGTTCATGTCTTTCTTTCTTCAGTTGTAAGAAATTATGTTTTTCTGAGGAAAACTTTCAAGCATTTTTCTGCTATGGTGCCCCGATTTTGAACTTCCAAAATGCTGTTTAAATGCGGCTTCAAACGATCTCAAATGCGGTTGTAAATGATCCCAGCCGAGGAAGAAGGGTCTCATCTAGCAAAACGATTGGTTATTTTCATAAACATAATACAATTTAAATACTTTTTAATCTCAAACGGTCATCTTGTCTTGCTCTGCCTGAACTCTTTTTCTAGTTCATGACAGTTAGGGTATGTCGAAAAACTCCCATCTCATGTTCTCTCTCAACTTCAAAATCGCCCTATATCGCTATTTTACCTTTTTTGTTAAGGGTGTTTGATGATCTTTGCATGTTCACTTTGCATAGACTGTGTCGGTACTTCTGCAGTGATGTAGGATGGTTTTGAAATCATTTTTGAAGTTTAGGGAGAAAATACGATTGGAGTTTTTCGACATACCCGAACTGTCTTGAACCAGAATACACAGAGTTCAGGCAGAGCAAGACGAGACAAGTGTTTGAAATTAAAAAGTATTTACACTATATTATTTTTATGAAAATAACCAATCGTTTTGCTAGATAAGACCCTTCTTCCTCGGCTGGGATCGTTTACAACCGCATTTGGGATCGTTTGAAGCCGCATTTAAACTGTATTTTGGAAGTTCAAACTCGGGGCACCATATCAGTCCATTATATGGAGAAAAATCCTGAAATGTTTTCCTCAAAAAACTAAATTTCTTTATTACCAAAGAAAGAAAGTCATGAACATCTTGGATGACAGAGGGGTGAGTACATTATCTGTAAATTTTTGCTCTGGAAGTGGACTTCTCCTTTGAAAACCTTGCACAGTCAAGGTAAAAATGCCCACCCAAACATTAGGTGGAAATTAGGTGGATACTTTTAAACCAATCCATTACTCGTTATTGTAACAAATGTTTCTATTTGTTTCTGAATTTATTGTATGCATGCTTCATTTAACCCAATTAGACCATTTTAATTGAAAAAAGGACATTTTATTAATTATTTTCACTTCATTAAAAACTAGAATTGAACAGTCAGAGATGTCAAAATCCAGCCAAGGTATTTGAAACAAATCTTGATATGTTTTTAAGTTTTTGCAATTGTGCCACATACTTTCAAAATCATTATTGGATAGTTATGTTGGTAACACTTCGCAATAAGGAGTTGTTTGTTATTATTAGTTAATGTATTAACTAACATGAACAAACAATAAACAAATACATTTATTACAGTGTTCATGAATCTTTGTTAATGTTAGTTAATATAAAATACAGTTGTTCATTGTTTGCTCATATTAGTTCACAGTGCATTAATTAATGTTAACAAAGAGACACAAACTTGTGATTTTATTCATGAAACTATCATTTTCTGGATTAGATATCATGTTAACAGGTTTAACACATCCTGGGCACATAACTTGAATTTTCTATTTTTTTTTAATAATTATTTATTTATTTTAATTTGGAAGCAGGCATTCTCATAGAAAACTATTTCTGATTTTTTTTTT
>JAHKKF010532944.1:4757-60029 GCA_019740295.1 Labeo calbasu
AAAAAAAAACACTTCCTGCCCTCCAGCTGCATTTCGCGCGTCCTCAGAATCACGTGATTGCAAACAACCTATTCCATTGCTGTTCGGTTGTCGTACGAGACGAGTAGGCTGGTCGGTGTAGTATTTTTCCCGCCCCTCCTCCATTGATTGGACGACTGGGTAAAACGTTACACTGACGAGCGCTGCCTTTTACCCAAAGTTGTACAGTTACAAAAAAGAAAAAAAAGAGCAAACAAACTTGTAAAATATTATTATGATATTATATTAAAATTAAGTGTCATCCTTTTTTAGAAAGAACACAGAACGTTTTACGCTCCGTTTACACATGTTAGGGAGCAGGTGTAAGTACATTTCTTTCTACCAACTAATATTCTGAAAATACGAATATTTTTTCATCAGTTTGAAAGTTTACGTCAGAAAAGCTTTATGAACGATTCACACAAAAATCGTTCTGCTCGTGTTTCACGAATGAGGACCAATATTACAAATAGATTTCTATTTTATATAAGGACTGTTCTTTTTAACTTTCTAGGCTATTCATCACTGAATATTTAAAAAAAATACACTAAGTTACCAGTCAAAAGTTTTTGAACAGTAAGTTTTTTTTAATGTTTTTTAAAAAAGTCTCTTCTGCTCACCAAGCCTGCATTTATTTGATCCAAAGTACACCAAAAGCAGTAACATTTTGACATATTTTTACTATTTAAAATAACTGCTTTCTATCTGAATACATTTTAAAATGTAATTTATTCCTGTGATTTCAAAGCTGAATTTTTAGCATCATTACTCCAGTCACATGATCCTTCAGAAATCATTCTAATATTCTGATTTGCTGCTCAGAAAACATTTATTATTATTATTATTATTATTATTATATTGAAATGTGATGTAGAATTTTTTCAGGTTTCTTTGATGAATAGAAAGTTCAGAAGAACAGCATTTATCTGAAATAGAAATCTTTTGTAACACTATAAATGTCTTTATCATCACTTGTGATCGATTTAAGGCACCCTTGCTAAATAAAAGTATTAATTTCTAGAATTTCTTTTTACAAAATAATTATACTGACTCCAAGCTTTTGAGTGGTATAGTGTATAATGTACAGACACTTGCTATTTCAGATGAATACTAAATACTAAATACTAAGATAAATATTGATGATGATGATGATGATGATAATAAAAATGTTTCTTGAACAGAAAATCGTCATATTAGAATGATTTCTGAACGATCATGTGACACTGTAGACTGGAGTAATGATGCCGAAATCACAGGAATAAATTGCATTTTAAAATATATTCCAATAGAATACAGGGTTTTTTTTTTTTTTAATGGTAAAAATATTTCATAATTTTACTTTGTTTGCTGTACTTTGGTTCAAATAAATGCAGGCTCGGTAAGCAGAAGAGACTTTAAAAAAATAAAAAATTAAACTTGTTGAAACCAGAACAAATCCACACCAACACAGGCTGATTCAAAATCAATAATTCAAATCCCAGATTCTGAGAGCACTTAAGCAGCATCTCGATCCTCTGGTTAAGGAAGGAGGTGTCAGTATGGTAAGTGTTTTAAAGGGATTTGACAGACACGGCCTGTGGGAGTGATACACATGAGCTTTAAGTGCTGAGCTTGAGAATGAAGCCGCGAGATCCATGCTGAAAGTGACGCGAGAGCCGTCTCTGATTGAAGTTAAAAAAGGCTTCAGTGAGGACTCTTAATTAAAGTCTTGCATTTCACTGTCTTTTTTCTTCCATGATTGTTCATTGTAGATGATGGCTGTAGTATCACTCTCTGCTGCTAGTTAGAGAGACACCAGGTGACAAACATGGCAGTATGGAGGACAATTAGGATGGCGCTGAGAGACAGCTGAAAACGCAGGTAAACAGCCCGATCACCTTTACATATCCGAAAGAGAATGACGGCCTCAAAATCTAAAATTGGATGAATGAGCGCATGGAGTTTTATTTTGGAGACGGGGGCTTGTTGTCACGAGGGTTTCCACTCAAAGTGAGTAGAGGATTTTACTCAAAAATCAGAATGCACAAATGATTGTTTTCTCTAATCATACTTTTTGAATACTACTAGTTACAAAAATCCAATTCAGAGCTGCTGAAGATTTTGTGAATTTTACCTTCAAACTAAACTTCTTTTATTGTAATTTTGGCACATTCAGGCAAGAACAATATACTTAAGGACCAGGGTTGTTAAAAAAGTTACTTGAAATAAATAAATAAATATAAATAATGTGTGTGTGTGTGTGTGTGTTTGTGTGTTGGTCAAAAATGAGATGATGATACCGAGTAAATGCTCTTGACACATATTATACGTCTATCAAATACTTTTACTTTTACTTAAAGCTCACTAAAATCCCAGCCTCAGCCCAATCAGAATTACCGTATTTTTTAAAAATTAGTTAAAGAAAAAGGTAGAAACTAATTTTTTTAAATTAGTTAAAAAATTTTTTTAAGAAACACGTCAGATGGATTTAGAGGCTTTTTTAACTCTTCATATATATATATATGTGTGTATATATATGTATGTATGTGTGTGTGTGTGTGTGTGTGTGTTAATTTTATTTCAGCTAGTTGCCATTTAGTTTAATATTTACTAAATTAAATTTTGTCTTAAAATATTATTATAAATTACAATTACATATAATTACATAAATTACATATTAAATTATATATTAATTACCATATAATTTATTTACTAAGTATTTTACAAATTATATATTTTTATATGAATTATTTTATAAAGTTATAGTATTTGTAGGCCAAAACAATGTTTTGATATTTTTATGTTCCCTTTTGAATTGTAGCTACTTTCTGTATTTTCTGTTTTTTTCTTCTTAAAGTTACTTGAAATAAAATACATGTTAACATAAATAAATAAATATATGTATATATATATATATACATATTTAAAAATTATTTAGTTTAACATTTACTAAATTGAGTTTAGTCATTAGTTCAATTTGTACTAAAACTACTAAAAAACCTATAGACATAAAAAAAAAACTAATGAAAATGACGCAACAAAATTTCCAAAGTTGTAAGTAAAATTAACATGAAATTTTTCGAACTATTAATAAAATTAATTTAGACCAAATTGTCACGTGTTGTAAATGTTCTGTGTACTACATGCTTAAATATATATGTAATGTATAAATTGTGGTATTTTCAAGATATAAATTATATTTAACAAAATATTATGATAAAAAGTATTAATTACAATATGATTTATTTGTTTAGTAATATTTTACTACTTTTTCGTATTTGTAGGCCAAAACAGTATGTTCCCTTTTAAATTGTAGCAATTTCCTGGTTCTTTTTTTTATTCTTAACTGAAACAAACAAACAAAAAATATATATATCTATATATATGTAATTTGTATGGTGCCTTTTAAATGAGCTATTTCCTACCTTTTTTTTGTCTTCTTCCGTAATTGTTTTATTATTCACATTTCACTGAAAACCACCCAATTATCAAAAACAGGTTATTTAATGGCAGGTTCAGATTGTAAAAACTTACCCCTTGTAGTGTAATAGCATTCCCTGTTATTAGGGCATGCTGGCACAGAATGTATCTATCTATCTTAATTTTTTTTTCCTGGACCTTAACAGTAGAACTGTTCAACAGCTTTTTTTGTAGCCAAGACTTTAATGTATGTGCCTATTCAGAAATTACCATAATCCTACCCTGAGACTATAAATATAAATTTACTTGGATTGCAAGAAAAGTTGTGGGAAGATGTCGCAAGAAGAATTTGGCTTTTAACAAACAAACGGCAGATGTTGAAATTGAATATTCATAGAGTTTTAAACCGGGGGTAGTGGAGGTGAGAAAACTGTTACGCAACTTGGCGATTTCTTGCCAGTTCTTTGTCTATAGGCTATTAATGTTCGACATGAAAACAAAAGACGGAAGCCAGGGAACGATCACCTTTTATGCCAGGAGGTGAAGGTAGACAATCACCTCCCTTGAAGCAAACAAAAGCCTGCTCTGTTCCGCCCTTCTGTACTCCTGGTGGACTTCTTTATCTTAGTGCCCAGGAGCGGCGCTCTGGAACATGCCATGAGAGCTGCTTGTTCGGAAAGACAAATATGTGAATAAATAAGCATTTATACAGGCCGCATTAACTTGACATGACATTTCTTGGCTGCATTATCTTTAGGACCACAGCCAAACCGAGAGCGTATCGTCAATAGAGCAGGACCAGTGTGAGCAGAGATGTGCTAACGAGGTAAACTGTCTTTTAAAACAATGTAGCATGTCAACTTGTAGAAAATGCTCTCTGCAATAGTTAAAGAGGTCATGAACTGCCTTTTTTATTATTTTGTACTGTTCTCTGGGGTCCACTTATAATGTTATCAAACTTTTTACATCAAAAACATGATAAATTAGAAGTAATAGGTAATAGGCTATTTTCTGACCTGTTTTGATCCCCCTCATCAGAACGCTCTTTAAATAAGCGTGGCGGATTGTAAAATCGGAAGTAAACGCCCACTGCTGTGATTACCTAACAGTTGTGTATGTTTGACAGCCTACATCCTTCAAATAGACGCTGCTGTGATTTAGGTTAAAATCGCATACATTTTTAACCTAAATCAAAGAGACAAAGCAATAGTGAACACATAATACAGGGCTCAGGGGCTTCCCTTGTTTCAGTATTTAGGATAATATTTCCAATATTTCACGCATTGTGAACTGTGATCTTGTGCTGCCTGCTACAGTATTTTTTCCTCTTTGTGTTCGTCTTCAGCGTCTCTGTCCTCTGTTAACGGATATTTAAAGAGTTCGTAATGTTTCCACACATATGACATTTTGAAAAAAGACTGCATGCCGTTTGTGTTCAAGCCCGGAACAGATCGGTTGTTCCGGTCGTTCGGTGCATCTGTACTCCACTGTATATAAATTAAATACAGATTATTTATTGCTAAAGCTACAAGGTTAATCGTCAAGACGAGTATTTTAAAATCGTAGGATTTTTGTCCGTCAGAGACATGTCTCTCTGTGATCATTTGAAATTTTAAGATTTAAAAACATGTCAAATAATAAACATTCACAACGACGCAGCAGTGGCCCGATCGGGCCAGTGACAAATTCGTCAATTGTCCTGAACGTCTTTTACGCTGGCCCCAGGCTATCGGGCACTCCTTATTGTCGAGCCCTGTAATAACTTGGATCCGATATAGTCAGCACAGCATTGTCTTTTAGTTTCAGCCTTTTTTGAAAATGCTGCGTTTAACTGTGCCTTGTTTGTAAGTGAATATAAATTAAGTGAACAAAGGACCGGACCGAGTTCTTACTGAAGCAGTCTGGATCTTCATTAAAAATAAAGTTCATCCATTCTTTCCTAATATTAGGATCAGAAGGAAGGCAATGTAAAGACTTTTTCCACAGCTTGTCTTCGGAGTCATCTTTATCATTTGGTTTTTGCATTGACCTGCATTTGGCTCTCTTGTTATTTATACTACATGCTTGAATCGGTGGGCAACGCTAAACAGGCAGTGATGTAGAAGCAGGCGTTGATCTTCTTCTGTGGAGGCGGTGTTTAGCCACATTATGATGTCATAAAGTGGCACATTCCACAACCTGTCATTTTGGCAGCCTGGCTTTAATGTAAGCTGTTTGTAGAAGAATGAGAAAGTTTTGAGTTCGGAAACTTACAGGATGTTTTTATAGTGCAGTTACCTTTTATGTCAAAAGATCTGCAGAATTTTGATTTCTCAGTTCATGATTCTTTTAAGCAAAAGGTAAAGGTACAATGGATTTTGAATTTTTGAACTTTTTAATATGTTAATCAAAAAATGAAATTTATTTAACCTCAGGCCATGCAAAATGTAGACGGGTTTGTTTCTTCATCAGAACAGGTTTGCAGAAATTAAGTATTACAACACTTGTTCACCAGTGGATCCTCTGCAGTGAATGGGTGCTGTCAGAATGAGAATCCAAATAGCTGATAACAACAGTTTAAGTTAAAAATATCTTTGAATTTCTTTATTACAGTTTGACATTAATTGATGGTCTGGAACTGTGTTGGGGAAAATTACTTTTAAAAGTTATGCATTAAAATAGTGCATTACTCCATGAAAAAGTAACTAATTGCATTACTTGGTTACTTTTTATGGAAAGTAATATTACGTTACTTTTGCATTACGTTTTTCACCTGAAAAAAAAAAAACAAACAAGAAAACACTTGCTTTTTTTATGACAACAAAAACCCATAAAAGTTGTATTTTTGGCAACCGTAAAGGCCCTTTCACACCAAAAGTGAAATGAATAAGCCTCCGACTGGAGGAAGTGTCTCTGGAAGACTTAAGGTCCTTGGACACTGAGTCCAAAATTTTCGTATTTGTTTCTTCGTATTTGTCAGAATCAGTCAAGCACAGAACGTCAAGGTGTCAAAACACCAAAACGATTTGACTTTTTTTTTTTTTTTTTAATGGGCAAAAGTTTCAGAGGCAGTATAAACATGACAGGACGTGTCTATTTTTTAACCTGTGAAAATTTGGGTTAAACTTTCTTACAACACTGGACAGGAGAGATGTCAGTACGTAACTTGTGCTACTTATAATGCATTACCCCCAACACTGGTGTGGAGTCATGTGTATTACTTGTGAATTATTTTTATCAGCTGTTTGGACTCTCAGAGGATCCACTGGTAAACTAGTGATATATTGCTGAATGTCTCTAAATCTATTCTGATGAATAAACAAAATCATCAACATCTTGGATGGCCTGAGGGTAAAATTGTCAGCGAATGTTCATTTTTAGGTGATCTGTTCATGACAACATGACATGACAAATTCTACTTCCCACAACTTTTGTTAGTTCATGCAGCTCAGTTTCATAAAATAATATTAAGAAATGGAAATTTTGATATTAAAGGCATAGCTCACCCAAAAATGAAAATTCGGTCATTAAATACTCATTTTGAACTCGTAAAGCTTTAAAAGTATTTTTCATTATTAGTTCATATTAACTAATGCAGGTAATCAATAACAAATTAAACCTTATAGCGTTACCATTAACAAAGGTAAAACCACAAAACCAGTCTTAAATAGCATGGGTGTATTTGTATGTATTTTACATATATTATATATTATAGCAATATATATCATGAATATATGATGCTGATTGATCGACGCACCCAAGAAAAAAGTTGAGCGCAGTGAATTTGAGTTTTTCATATTTGTAGCAATAGCCAAAAAATATTTTATGGGTCGAAATGAATGATTTTTTCTTTTATGTCAAAAATCATTAGGTTATTAAGTAAAGATCATGTTCCATGAAAACATTTTGTGAATTCCCTACTGCAAATATATCAAAACTTAATTTCTGATTAGTAATATGCATTGCTAAGAACTTCATTTGGACAACTTTAAAGGCAATTTTCTCAAAATTTTGATTGTTTTGCACCCTCAGACTCCTGATTTTCAAATAGTTTTGTATGTATATGTATAAAACTCAATTTAAAAAAAAAAAGACCCTTATGACTGGTTTTATGGTCCAGGGATCACATATTTTATATGAATAAACAATATGCTGTTGATCGACTGTGCATCCCTTTTTAAAAGCTTCTATGTCAGCATGTTACATAACTAACAACCCCAAACTAGAAGAAAATATTCTTAACTTTATTACACAGAACACATACAACAGTCTTGTACTCATTTTCCAATAGTAAAAAAAAAGAAAAATACAACTACGGCTGTACATGCACATTGAGAGAGCTGTGTGTTGCAAATGTTAAGGTATCATACACTTTACAATCGTAACTAGATAGAGACAGTCAGAAAAAATAAATACAAACATACAATACAGTTTTGCAAGGGAGGGCAAAATACTTTTTTGCCAAGAGATTTTGGGTGAAACACTGTGCTATGATTAGATGTAGCATGTATACTTGCAGCAGTTTTAAAATAACGATGATCAGGTCAGCAAAAACCCAGAGTGCTGTTATTGAACGTTTGCTATTTTGTTCCCTCAGACGACAATAAATATAAATATATCGATTAAAAAAATAAAGCAAAACAATTACATTCTGAATTATACCTGTTTGTAACTTAAACGTTAAATGTCATTTTTATGTACACTACTGCCGATCACTGTGAAGGTTGTAGCGCCACAGGCTGTGGTTTGTATCGATCATCCCAGCAGTTAAAATGACATCACTGTCAATAGCATCTTCACCGACACAATATTAGTGTTTTTAAAAAGTTAACCGACATACCAAAATGATACTCTAATAATCTACAGTACAACCTATTTATGTACTTTAACCTTGTACAAAATTCACCAGAAATCATTGGGAAATTTCACTCGAAACACAACTGAGATACTGATGGTTAATGTTACTTATCAAAAGATGATTTTATGTCTTTCGAAACACTAAAACAACTCAATTTAACGAGTAAAACCGAGCCGGTTGTTTACGACGACGCATCCCAAGCGTAAGTTTCCAGGGTCGATACTGAATCTGTTCGATTGCATTACCACATGATTTTTTTTTTTTTTTTTAAATGCACGCAAGGCACAACGCTAACAAGGAAAAGGTGTTTTGATCTCCGCAATTACACCGTCCTCATATTTAACAATCAAATAAAATCAGGATAAATATTTGCATATATATCTTTTTTGTTCACATACAGCATTTTTAACGTACTGCATGTTGAAGAACAGTGTCATGCTGAACGTAAAGAGCTCATGAATGTCATGATCACAATGAGGTTCTAATTAATATTTCAACTCCACGTTCACATGATCTGTTTGCCGTGAGAGCGAATCTTTTGAAAGAGCTCCGCCATGTTAACGTCAGTCACAAAAACCATTCAGTCGGTCACAGAGCAGCATCCTTCAAATTAGAGTGCAGGAATTTCACTTCGGAATCAACTGAAAGGTCATTTACAGTCTGTGGGCATATATTTATTTCTCGGTGATGTGGCAGACCTTGGACTTGAATCATTCCTCTTCAGCGTGTTTGTCTAGCGCTGTTGACAGTGCTCACTGAAGCTGAATGCAGACAGCTCACAGACAAGGTCTCATTTTAGAGCTGTAATGTTAGTCGTGTGGGTTGAGTGCTTGTGAGTGTCTGTATTTCCTTTGAGGGACTTTTAAAGGAATTTTCACCAAAAAATGAAAATGTATTCATCCTCAGGCCATCCAAGAAATTTGTTCCTTCATCGGAACAGATTTGGAGAAATTTAGCAATATGTCACTTGCTCACCAATGGAGTTAATGGGTTGAGTCCAAACAGCTGATACAAATACCACAATAATCCACATGACACCAGTCCATCAAATAACGTTGCGTTTGTAATAGGGCTGTCACGATTCCTCGATTCAATTTGAGTACTCAATTTTAAAAAAAAAAAATCCTTGATTGCTTTTTGCCAGTGTTGAGTACCCAGCAAAAAACCCATTTAAAAATCCTAATGAAGCATAATGCTATTGTGAATTCACAAACGTTACAATTTAGTTAAATATCTGTGCTTTAACTATTTATATGCGTGTAGGTTACATATGTGCGTCTCAGAGCAGCTCCGTTCACAGTAAATGCTGCTCCACACAAACAGTTGTCATTTACACGTGCGGAGCGTCTCAAACTCCGTCTCTGCATATTGTTGTGAATTTGGGTTTATTATAACGTTCATCTGGGGATGCAATGTGCGCAGTTTCATCACATTTGTAAGGTAAATATTAATGAACCTACGCAAACACAGGAGAATACATTAGTATCTTTCTCAATATGCTAACTGTTCAGCACGATTTCAAAATTAAAGTTTAAAATCTCTGAGTTTACACATTTTAATGTCTACATATTAAAGAAATGACAGTGATTGTCGCATTTCTGTCTTAAGAAATGGCCAAATATTAAAGATTAAGTGGACGTTTGAATTAAATGTTCATGCAATATTAAACGAAGATTACATCGCGCAGTTAATCTGTAAAAACAATCGGAATGTACATTAGCGCTATTGTTTATAATACATTATGTATTTTAACTGTTCTGTTTATTAAAACCATATCTGACCCTGAACCACAAAACCAGTCGTTAGTAGCACGTGTATATTTGTAGCAATAGCCAACAATACACTGATTTAAAATTTATTTTTCTTTAACACCAAAAATCATTAGGAAGATCATTTTGTAAATTTCCTACCTAAGTATATCAAAACTTTTTTGATTAGTTTTTTGATTAGTAATATGCATTGCTGGAAACATTTAGACCACTTTAAAGATGATTTTCTCAATTTTTTATTTTTTTGCACTTTCAGATTCCAGATTTTCAAATAGTTGTATCTTGGCCAAATAGTGTCCTATCCTAACAAACCGTACATCAATGGAAAGGTTATTTATTCAATTTCAGATAATGTATAAATCCCAAGAAATTTCAAGAAATTGACACTTTTGTAGTCCAGAGTCACATATGATTACTTGCTTTTGATGCTTTATTTGAACTACTTATCGTTGCTATCTTATTTATATATATATGTGTATATATGTAAGTTTTAGTCTGTTTGCTTGGATTTATTTTTATTACCACAAAAAAATAATTATAATTACCCGATTATTCGATTAATCGTTAGAATAATCGACGATTACTCAATTACAAAAATAATTGTTAGCCTTGGTTTGTAATAAAACAAAACCACCCTTAAGACTTTTTTTTAACTTCAAACCATTGTTAGCAGCTGTTTTTCACTGCAGAGGATTCATTGGTGAACAGGTGATGTAATGCTACATATTCCAAATCTGTTCCGATAATGAAACAAACTCGTGTTGGATGGCCTGAGGAGTGACCTATTCCTTTAAGCTTCTGTACACCGCCGGCTACTGATAAGTGGACATTTCTGGTGGGTATTCAAAGTCCCTTATGAGCGTGTTGACGGGTCGGCTTTCATAGGGTAACAAGTATGAAAGTACGGCTGCTAAATCAGCAGACTTATGAAAGGAAAGATACGGGATATGAAATAGATGAAATCTGAGATTACCATACTCTTCCACCTGCTCAGACATGCACAATTTGACATTTATATGACATTATATTAGTGTGGAAATTAGTGCTAAAGATCACGGATAAATTGATGGTTATCACCCACAGATACGCAAGGAAATATGTCTGTTACTGGGACTTCTTTGTCCCCAGAAGTTATTAAATATCATCATTTTATTATATCATTTGCGATAACAGTTTTGGCTTCTGTCAAATTTACTTCAAGACTCAAGAATACAAAATCACTTAAAAGAAACTCAGCACCAAAAACCTGAGAAAGAAGTTGAAACTCTTCAGTAGAGTCATCCAAAGCAAATTCAATTTGTTTAAAACAACACAAATGTATCTGGAAAGGGATTTACAACAAAATATTTAATGACTGATGTTTATTTGGTGGTATGAAACGTGACCTGTGGAGATCAAGGCTGAGACGAATCACTCTTTTGGACTTTATAGAGGAAATCTCTATACAAAGTTGTTCAGATCAGTTCCTCTGTCCCATTTGGTACGCTTAATGATTATACAGCTCACAACAGCTGTCATCCTAAAGGGTCTTTATATGAGGAACAGATTTTATGTAGCTTACATTAGGGCATACTGTCTGCGTCTACACTAAAAACTTCTCTAAGAGCAGCATAAAACATATTAGACCAGGTAAGGAGTCTATATCCTACTGCTTGTAACTATGTCAGCTCAGTACAAGTACACGTGCAGGTTATCGTGGTGATTCCTTTGTCGTTTGAACAGCGTCGATGGCAGATGAGCATTGAGGATGCGCTATGTTTTTAGGAACTGTGTGCTATATTATATTGAACGCATAGATCTTATGTGTGTGTGTGAACAGTATTTGCATACATCTGTACATGTACAGTAAATCAAATATCACATACAGCATCCCCTAAAACGTATTTGGACATTTATGCCACACAGTGCGTGAATGTCATTGTGTTAGATAAAACAAAATAAATAGTAAAATTATTATTATTACTGAAGTAATGATATACACTACCAAAAATGTAAGATTTTTAATCTTTTTTAAAGAAGTCTCTTCTGTTCAACAAGCCTGCCTTTATTCCATCCAAAGTACAGCAAAAACAGTAACATTTTGAAATATTTTTACTATTTAAAATAACTGTTTTCTATTTGAATATATTTTAAAATGTAATTTATTCTGTGATTTCAAAGCAGAATTTTTAGCGTCGATACTCCAGTCACATGATCCTGCAGAAATCATTCTAATTTGCTTCTTCAAAAAATATTCATGTTGAAAACTGAGTAGAATTTATTCAGTTTTTTTGATGAATAGAAAGTTCAGAAGAACAGCATTTATCTAAAAAAGAAATCTTTTGTAACATAAAATGTCTTTATCATCACTTTCGATCAATTTAAAGCATCCTTGCTAAATAAAAAATAAAAGTATTAAGTTCTATCATTTCTTCTTTTGGATCAGATAAATGCAGGCTTTGTGAGCAGAAGAGATTAATTTAAAAACATTAAAAATCTTACTGTTCAAAAACTTTTGATTGGTTATATACTGATTTTTTTTTCCCTCTTTTTTTTTTTGTTTTAATATGTTGACAAATATTATTTATTTCAGTGGTAAAGCTGCATTTTAATGCATTTTCAGCTGTCATTACTCCAGTGATTATAATAATTTAACTGTTTATCTCTCTCTCTAAGATTTGTCTGTTTTATAAATAATTGTTAAAAAGTCAATGTTCATACTGTAGTTTATGTAATGAACTATACTAGAGAAGTGACTGACTTTATTCATCCAGTAAAAAACACCTTTAAAGGGTATTAGATGAGAGGAAAAAATGTAAAAAGATGAAAATGGAAATGCAAGAAAACTCAAGTTAGTTGCGAGGAAAAAAAAAAGTAATTTGCTTGGTTTAATGACATTCAGACATTTTAAAGTGTGACTTAAGCGTCCAAATACTTTCTGGGCCCACTTTTTTTCTTTTTTTTTAAGTTCTGTTTCTATCTTTCTTTTTTGCTATTTGTCGTTTTTATAGATTATTTAAAAAAAAAAAAAAAAGGAAAATTAAAATGAAAAAATCATGTTATTTTACAGGAAAACAAGACACCAGTAACCTCAATTCACACTGTTCAATACTGAGCAAAAAACCATTCAGTTCACGATTACATGAATTTTTGCTTCTCTTTTCACATACAAAAGGTTGGAGAGACACATATAGTGGTTCTATTATTATTTCTACCCAGCTAACAAACTGACTCCATTCACAGTCCAGTTCACTGTTTTAAAACACGGTTAAATCCCAAAGCATCTTATTACAGACCCATAAACCCACACGGACACTTCCCTTCAGAAATTAAACGTAAGGCAAAATAATTTAAATGATGATGACGATAATAATAACTGATAAAGTACTCTCCTCAGTGTGTGGGACTGTGAGTCTGCGTGCGTACGGAGAAGCGGACACGCTGCTTTAGCATCAAAACTTGCTGAGGACCGAAAGAGTTAAAACGAGAGTCAGAAGCAAGAATGAGCTGGCTGGCGATAAGGCTGCGTTGTTCACATCGTGTATCGCTCCGGGGCCTGCGGGAAGAGAAACCCTACACGTTAACAACCTTCCAAACATCCAGCGTGTGTATTATCATGCATTACGCTGTTCAAAGAAATTGCTGCGAATTCAGCGCTCAAACGCCGTCAGAGTTAGCGGATGCCTCGGGGCGACAAGACGAGAGCTGATGTAATTGCATTAGGCAAACATTTGACACATTGAGACGCTCGTTGACTACGCTGAGTTACACTTGACATGGATTTTATGCATAAATTAACATTCAATTCGTTATTAGAAAGAGCCTCGTACCGTTCAAAATAATGCTGGTGTTTGTTATTCCCAGCGTGTTCATGGCCACACAGGTGTAGTTCCCGTAATCCTCTTCGGAGACATTAAAGAACGTTAGCATGGACTCTTTACCCTTGTTTTCGATCTTGACCCCGTTGAGTCCATTGAAGAGTCTGGAAAAGTTGAGGTCAAGTTAGCAGTGTTATTCAAAACAAACTCTACACAAGTGGACGGCTGACGGCACAAATTAACGCGCCGCTCTCGCACAAAGCTGCATGTGACGTAACTGTCCAATAAATAGACATACATTCATATTTTTTAATTAACTAGCTCTGATGAAACCACTGCTTAAAGGAGAAGTCCACTTCCAAAACAAAGATTCACATATAATGTACTCAGCCCCTTGTCATCCAAGATGTTCATGTTTTTTTTTCTTCAGTCGTAAAGAAATTGTTTTTTGAGGAAAACATTTCTGCATTTTTCTCCATATAACAATTTTGGACTTCCAAAATGCAGTTTAAATGCGGCTTCAAACGATCCCAAATGTGGTTGTAAACGATCCCAGCCGAGGAAGAAGGGTCTTATCTAGCGAATCGATGTCATTTTCTAAAAATATAATAGAAATTTATACACTTTTTAACCACAAATGCCCGCCATGCACTAGCTCTGCGTCCATGACTTCACGCATTTCGTAATCATGTTGCAAAGGAAAAGCAAGGTTAGTTCTTCATCTGTGTACTTCAGATCAAAAAGGTAGGGTAGGGCGGAAATCAAATTTTCTCCTCCAACTTCAAAATTATCCAACATTGTTGGTTTACCTTTTTTTGTAAAGGGTGTTTGACTTTCTTTGCACGTTCGCTTTGTAAACACTGGGTAGGTACTTCCATCTACCTTTCCAACGTGACTATGTAATGTGTGTGTTTTTTTTTTTTATAAAATGAGTGATCGTTTCGTTAGATAACACCCTTATTCATCGGCTGGGATCATGTAGAGCTCTTTGAAGCTGCCCTGAAACTGCAATTTGGACCTTCAACCCGTTGATCCCCATTGAAATCCACTATATAGAGAAAAATACAGGAATGTTTTCCTCAAAAACCTTCATTTCTTTTCAACTGAAGAAAGAAAGACATGAACATCTTTGATGACATGGGGGTGAGTTAACTATTGGGAAATTTATATTCTGTAAGTGAACCAAAGTCTTAATGTATGAAGTTGCATGTAAGTGCCCTCATTATGGCACTTTGAATATTGCCTTTAATGCAATGTGTAATGTAGCTGTATATGAATGTAAACAATCTGCAAAATTGTAAAGCTAAAAGAAGGAATAGACTCTGAACAGCCGAAACGAGTCATCAGTAATTCAAATCACACTTCTGTTGCAGCTACACATCACAGGGTAGACATTTGCATAATTCCCGCCTATATTCTACGTTGGCTGGCCACAAACACTGTAGCTTGTTTGTGTGGTAAACATCATGTTGAGAAGATGCTGTGTAAGTAAATTCGATTTATTTTCACTTCCGAATGAAGAGCCTAAAAAGAATCAGTGGTTGAAATATTTTTTTTCCATTGTACCACAGCAGTACAACCTCAATTTATTTTTTGTTTGTTTTCCCGCCATTTTACTGACAACGGCTTCTCTAATTTTGGGGAGTTCAGTGCAGTATTCACAAAACGCTTAGCTGGCTCCACTGAATCACAATTTGTAAGTATGATTAATAAATGTTTATATTTTCTGTTGAGCATTGAATACGGAACTGTGGAAATGGGCGTATTATTTCCAACGCATGCTGTACGTGGTAGACCAATTACAACAGACTGGGACATCTGACCAATCAGAGCAGAGCAGGCTCACGAAAAAGGAGGGGACTGAATCTTAGAACTGTTTCAAATTAATCAGTGGGGTATCGCTGAAATTGAGGTGGTGTTAAATACATATTTTGAGAAAACGAAAGCGTTTTTTGACCTTGCATGCGAACCTATTGTAGGAGACACAAAACAATATTAGGAACCTTACAAATGGCATAATGTGGCACTTCACATTATCTCAACATTTATTTCTTATAACGGTATATGCTAGTTAGGTATGTTTTGAAGCATGGCAGCTAGTTTGAGCTGGTTTAAGCTGGTCCTGAGCTAGTTGCTTAGGACCAGACCAACTTATAACTAGCTCAGGACAGTGTTGATTTTGACGGCAAATTTTGATTTAGTCATGAAAATGCCATTTAATTTTAGTCATCCGTTTTAGTCGACTAAATATCATAAGTTTTTAGTAAAGTAGATTTATTTCTCTAAAATGACCAAACTCATTGTATAGGTTTGATATTAAGGTTTTATCATGATAGATTTAACTGCTGTGACATGCAACATGACTTATATATAAAGGTTTAATTAAAACCACTTCTCATAAAGAAACAAGAACATGGTCTTCTTTTCAATGAAATGCCAGTGGGGTTATATAGGCTAATTATGCATTCTTTAATACAACTTGTTTACCACATTCTT
Source organism: Labeo calbasu (assembly GCA_019740295.1). Taxonomy (NCBI): domain Eukaryota; kingdom Metazoa; phylum Chordata; class Actinopteri; order Cypriniformes; family Cyprinidae; genus Labeo; species Labeo calbasu. Next base: position 21,074 of record JAHKKF010532944.1, read on the forward strand.
CATTCTCTCAAGCAGACATATTTATTAGTTCTATTTTGTGTCATCAAATTTATCCTTATGTCTGCTCTTCTCTTACTCTTAGATATTGACATTTTCGAATGTTTATGAGACGTGCAGCAAACGTATGTTAGCTCATGTCCCGCCGAATAGATCAATAGACTATGACACAGTTGTACACATCTAACCTCCTAACCAGACAGCAGATTCGTTCTGAAATCTCTTCCCAAATCTTCCCTCACTAACATTTTCATCTCGTTTTTTATTCGTTGACAAATGACAATAGATTTTCCTCATAGTTGTCATTCAAAACAAGTTTTTGTTTCGTTATCATCTGTGAAAAAATGTAGTTGACGACAATTATGACGACAAATTATTAGTCAGTGAAATTAACGCTGGCTCAGGACCAGCTCAAACCAGCTGCCATTCTTTAAAACATACCTAAGCAGCATATGCTGGGGTTTTTTCAAGAGGTTTTTTACAATACAAAACAACAAAAACAAAAAACTAACTGCTAGCCCTACCTGCGTTCTCCCTTATACCACTGAAAATCTGCCAGAGGAACCGCAGATGCCTCGCACCACAGTACTCCTTTCTGGCCGACAGCCGTTCCTGTGCTCCGAACTCGTGAAATGACAGGTGGGTCTGTGAAATGAATCACAGGTAATTGAGAAATTTATAAAAGCGCATGAGAAATGGATGGTGTTAACAGCAATTGGTTTTAAATGAATGAGGTACTCACAGTTTACGGTAACCTGAACAGTCCTCACGTCTGGAGGCGAGATGTCATTTGACGTGATGCAGTCGTACGAGCCGGACATGTCTTTCGTGATTCCAGTCATTTCCACATATTCGCCCTCAGTAATGATTCTACTACCTGTGTCAACACACATAAGGTTCAAGTAATTATTAACATAGTCATATTATAAAATCAACGCATTATACAATTACTGTGGGTAAAGTTTCTGAGGGGCTACAGTGATGCAGTGGAAATACTGGGATGAATGTTTGATACAGGCAACATCTGTTACCATTCACAAATACTTTTGATATGCTTATTAATATTTTTATGTAGTATGACAAAATGTAGCATGATTATTTTAATTGTATTATAATATTGCATTGTTGTTTACTTATTTAGTTAAATAATAAGACATAATATAAAATAATAATAAAAAAATGAATACAAATTATATTAACAAATTATATATATTATATATATATATGCAGTTTACTGTGTTAACGTAATTTTTTTAATGTATAAAACATATATGTGCACACCCAAACACAATATTTTATATAAAAATATGTTTATATATATACACACAATATTATTTGCTGTCTGTCTTTTCTTATATTTCAATACATTTTTGTAAAACACAACAAAATGTTTTTTTATAAAATATTAATTTTAGATTGATAGATATTTATACTATATAAATATATTTTATTGAAGTTTTATTGTTTGAATTTGTTTGAATTAACATTAAAAATCTATTTTATAAATAATTGATTATATTTTATTTTAATTATATATATATACACACACACACACACACACACACACATAATCAATTATTAATAAAACAGATTGTTTTATTGATAACATAGTTTCATTATTTTGTTTTATAGCTTTCACTGCTGTGGAAAACTAATTTAAACACAAAACTGAAAATCATAAATTCTCCCATGACGTTTCAAAATATATTTGCTCATTTCAGTGACTCTTATTAGCAACATAAATGCACATCATCGTTTCAATTATTTAAACCCAACACAACCCTCTCTCAAGACATGCGATGAACAAAGGTTTCGCAGTTCATTGCATCAAACAGGTGTTAATGAAAGTGTTGTGGTGCTGTTTGCTGCTATTTAGTGTTTTTTGTAGACAGTACTCCTAATTAGATCAGTTGTACCCTATTAAAGTGCCACAACCGTTCCATGTCACATTCATTTAACCGTAACAGACTCAGAATCAAACTTAGGCCTGCTCTTTTTGCTTAGGACAGAGGCTGATGTATCACAGCAGCGTCATAATATCACAAGCATTCTTGCTTAATTGAATCCACACAGATATCAACTACACACAAACAGCCTGAGAACATAGTTTCAGCCTGCTATATTTATTCTGCTATGATGTCTTTAAAATAAACACAGTTTATTCACCCTTATCTCAATCTGAAGACAGAAAAAGGTTGATGAATTTCACACACTTGGCTGACCTGGACTGACCCTCCGTTGTCGTTCTCTGCTTAAGTCCACCGTTTCACAAAACCCACATGTATCTCCGATTCTATTATCACGCCAAGAAATGATTCAGTTATTCCTGAGTGAAATAAAGTTTCCCCCTCAGGTCCAGACAGCCAGTTAGTGCAAATGCCACTCACGGCACAAACTCCACATTATGCCATCTCATTAATACAGCCTCAGTCCTTCGTTTAGTGAAAAGGTTGAGGAGTGGACTTAGGTTGTTATTTTGTTTCTAATAACATGGCCTTGGGGATTGTGGGAGAGGTTGGTAATTATGCATATCTCCTTATATGACTCAGCCTCGTAATGCTTAAAAGTTTGAGCAATCATTGAGAGGACGGTTCACCCCAGATTATGCTCAACATGCGATGGCCTTTCTGCGCCAAAGCCTGAAAATTACATCCCCTATTTTTGAATACAATTATTTATATTAAACTCTGTCCATGTGAAGAGACTAAATATTATAAACTGGCCTTTAAGTGTGGATCGTAATGATGCAGCTGTTTTTTTTTACTTAGTTTAGTCAGGATAGTACTTAAAAATGTCATTTCTGTTATTTATTAACCCTCATGTTGTTCCAAACCTGCTTTCTCTTCAGCGGAATACAAAAGAAAATACTTAAAAAAATTAAAATGAATTCACCTTACAAGACATTAACTGATGGACTGGAGTTGTGTAGATGATTTATGGATTATTGTAATGTTTTTATCAGCAGTTTGGACTATCACTCTGACGGCACCCATTCACTCCATAGGATCCATTGGTGGGCAAGTGATGTGATGCAAAACCGGAGGATGAGTACATTTTCATTTTTGGGTTATCTAATCCTGTAAGTTGTTTTAGAACCCATTGGCTTTCATTAAGCTGAAACATTGTTCAAAATATCTTCTTTTATGTTCTACAGAAGCAAAAATCTTTTCCTTTTTTATTTTGAGTATGAACAACAGGCCCAGGTGTTCAAACATCTGAACCTGTAAATCATTGCCAAGTGGTAATACACTGCCAAAATGTCTTTTGATGCAAATAATAAAGCATAAAAATAAAGTTTTATTCCTAACTTGACGAAAGCCTTGGAAGAAGAAAAGAGAAAATGTTCAGCCAGAACTATTTAGAGCAATTTAGATGTCTCCCAGCAACTTTTCTTGTATTATAAGTTAGTTTTATATAGGATATGATATATTTTTTTTTCAAAAACAACACTAAAAGACTGAAAATTACAGCGAAGGTCATTGTGATCGCCCCTTTCTCACTTCATAAACTGTTATCGATGATAAAGTGCAACCAAAAGGATTTTCCTACAATTTTTCCACAGACAACTCGTTTACTGACTGAACTGCGGTTATACGCTTGACCCTTTTGTACTGTTTCTATTCGCACAAAGGGAATTCTTTTATCCTGCAACAAAGCTGGAGTTGTTTTGCTTTCTGTAGCTATGAACTGGAAAAAAGAAGAACATAAAGAACAGCTCTAATAGTGACACTTCCAGCGATGAGATGTTTTATTTATTCTCATGTAGTTTTCATTTATATTTAGCTATTAGAGCGGTCAGTTTGATTTCAGAACGGCAATGGGGTTAGTGTAGATAGCCACGGTGAACAGCAATGATTTATAATGTTTACTTTAGAGACAGAAAGCAAACACCGGGCCCATAGCAATTACATCCAGCACTGAGTAATAATCCTGCTGCTGTCATGAGACTGTCTTCTTGAACAGAGCAGAAGATTATTAGAATGTAAAGGAGAACGACAGTGTAAACAGGAAAGAATAAATAAACTGGTCCGCGCTGTCGGTGTACAGTCAGCCAGAGGAAAAAGATGCGAGTGAGAAATGCTCCAATAACTAAATTTAGCAGATTAGGATCAAGGGAGAGACTCGATCTCATGTTACAGTCGGAAAGTAAAGTAGTTTATACAGATCAGACCACTGAAGCAAACAGGGCAACATTAAGATAAGGCTTTATTTATGAGATGTTTGACTTTATTAAGCTCGCATTATTAAATATCCACATGTAAGTGAATTAGGCTGACTCATCTATTTAACATGACTTTTTTCCTGTTCTTCCTGTTCTCATGTTCTTTCAGAGAATGGATGAAGAAAAATAGATTTTGTCTTCCCAGACACATTGAATTCTCAGTGTTGGGTTTCATAAATATTTTATCATTGAAAATATATATCAGTGGTGTGCAGTGGTGCTCTGAAATGAGGCAAATTCCTTACACTATCAGGAAAAAAATCCATTTAATATTTTTACATTAAGAACGTCCAAAATATTCAGTTTATTAAAGCCAAGTATGAATCTCATCAAGTTAGTGTTTTTGAGCTTTTTACATTCATTACAAAATAACTCAAGGCAAAGAGTCCAAAATTTACGTCTGCGTTTTTTTGTATTCGTCAAAATTCATCACGCACAGAACGTCACAGTGGCTCTTAATTGTTAAAAAACCTCTCAAAATGCTTGCTACGGATCAGTGTTAATTTTGTTGACCAATAATTTTTCGTCAGCAACAGTTCATTCAGAATGAATCTGCTGCATGGTTAGGAGGTTAGATGCATAGATTTGAACTGTATCATAGACTATTGATCTATCCGGTGGCACATAAGCTAGCACACATTTGCTGCACGTCTCATAAAATGCTTAAAAATGTTAATATCTAGGAGTAAGAGAAGAGCAGACGTATGCATAAAAGAGAACTCAAGTCGGTCCGGTTTTCTGAGCGCACACACCGAAGCAGCGCCTTTCACACAACACACAAGTACTCTTTCATGTCTCATGAATGAAGAAATACACACAAAATTATGTTGTATTGTCCATTTTGACGAGTATTCATGTAAACACACTCGGTTAAGTCTTAGGTGAACGTAAAAGTTGGGAGAATATCGGACGTGTATTAGTACATTGTATCCGTGTATCTTGTTTTAAAAAGACAGCAGCCTTATTTAGTTGCTATTGTCTGTGGCATTGATGTTAATCAAGTAACAAAAGAAAGACAAATCACTCACTGCTCTTGACTGAATCAATTTAGTAGCTCTAAAAAAGATTCATCTAAATTTATTTATAGAAATAAATGTGTCTGCTGGAAAGAATGAAGAATGTGGTAAACAAGTTGTTATAAAGAATGCATAATTAGCCTATATAACCATTGGCATCTCACTGAAAAGAAGACCATGTTCTTGCTTCTTTATGAGAAGTGGTTTTATTTCATTTTAATGTAAAGGCATGTTGCATGTCACAGCAGTTAAATCTGCGTCTGTCTTGAATATCTTAATATCAAACCTACACAATGAGTTTGGTAATTTTAGACGCTTAATAAATGCATTACACTGTAACTAAACACATTAGATTTTAGCCGACTAAATCTACTGTAGATATTTAGATCGACTAAAACTAAAACAATTCAGATGAGTAACACCCAAGTATATGGTGTATACCCACTTCTTTATCAGTCTGATGCACATCATTCAGTAGTATCCTGTATTAGCCAAAATCATGACAGTCCACAAGTAGCTAATCAAATCGCATATGAATAAATGCATATATTCCGTAAAGACAGCGACACAGTCGGCTTCCTTTGAAATATGTTTGATTGCGCCTGATGTGCCCGCTCCGTCCACTCCTCCACCCCAAATGCTGCCTGTTCGTACACGTGAGTATGGAGCTTAATCTATTAACGCATTCATCATGTGGAATGGATTTGACTGATGGAGCTCTAAAAAACTGCACAGGCATATTCGCTGAATTAGAGACGGTAAAAGTCCGATATCATTGGTCTTCAAAAGTGGGTGGGTCCTGTCCCACCCACATTCAATGGTTCCGATGCCCATGTGTTCAGCTATTCTTTTTTTAAAGTTAAATTTGAACTATTTTTGAATTTTTCAGATCATTAGTCATCAAAGCTTGGTAAATATTGGTCACAGACACACAGATTTACTTTAAATTTCACCAAGCCGATTACTCACTAAAAACTCCCACAGATCATTTTTTTTAGGCCATTTCAAGTCTTATTTTGACGTAACAAAGTGTGTGAGCTGTCTTCCCATTAACGCCATTATATTGTTCATTCAGACTGCGGAACATGCACAAACACAAAAGGCGGGACTTATTGCATGAACCAATCACGGACTATCATAACCAGTCATACCCAATCATATTGCCTTCTCTCACATGACTTTCCCCCATTCATTCTCAATTACCTCCCACCAAACTCACTGCACAGTTTAGGGGGTCTGTTAAAACTCAGTGGTCTCAGGGGAGGCAAGAAAGATGTGGATTTCCGCTTTAACTTTACCTGCTGGTGTCGCTGTTGAGCAGTGTTTCTTTAGAAAAACAAGTGATTTATACACACTTTCATGTTATATTTTGTAATATTTGCATTGTTTTTATGTACTACCAATTTTGTTCTCATCCAATATTTTGGGGAAGGCAATGCCTCCCTTGCCTCCCTGATATATATGAATATTCGCACATCCCTAATTTCTATAGAGTCTCTGAGCAGAAAACATTTTTTTCTATATAATGCATAGATGAAAGGAGTGAATTGAGAGTAATAATATATCTAAATGAGTTTTACTGTGTTGATAGCACACTAAAGCACACCATGCATGCTATTTTCTCATCACTAATTCATACTCTTTAAAACTTCACAGGAAAACCAAAATTAGGGGAGAAAAATATAGATAAACTAGTCAACCTTAGTAATCTGGAAGAGTAGTCAACAGTCCCTAACGGGTATACTGTAGCATGCTTTTTAAAGTCTGTTGACTCCATACATGGAAGTGAAATGGAATGAGAAAATTTCCAGACTGCGAGGCACCACGAAATACACTGAAGTGGGTCAGTGGCTTTGTGCATTAAAACGGGTCATTCAATCTTTCCGGTAATGCGACGTGAAGCTAGCTAGGCCAATGACTGAGCTGCAAAAAGCTGTCCTACAGCTGCATTGTATCATCATGTGAGCATGTGCTTTAACACTCTGCTGCAGGCATTCAGGGCTTCTTCATCAACTAATAAACACATTATGGAATGATATTACACATATAATGAGATTTCAGTGTGCTAATGATTTCGTAATAAGCCGCTGACCGTCATTACTGTTTGTCAACATACCTAATTGCGTTTCGCAATCGTCCCTAAATGGACTACCTCCTTAATAGAAATTCAAATGATAATTACTTCAGATTGTAAAGCAATGACTAAGCTAATTACAGGAAGTCGTAATGTTTATAACAGGGAAAATGAGGATGTCACAAGGACTTTTCATTACATGCTGCGAGCAGCGAGATATAAAAGTCGTTTCCGACAAACAGGTTTCAAAGAACTGCAAACGAGGCTGGGAGCAGGAGATGAAATCCTTCCTCGAAAAACTGTCCAAAGATCAGGGGGAGCTTCACGGAAATTATATTTTTCCTCCTCTGTTGTCACTTTGTCGCAGACTATTGTTAAAAACACTAGTGGTGCTTTATCTGGCCTCATCCCATTCGATCTGACCTGGGCTCTAGGAAAGCTACAGCAGAGGGTGGAGAGGTCTGACATTTGGATGAGAGAGGAGGAAAGAAAGAAAAGAAAGAAATGTACAAGGAAGGTACAAATTTAAAGAGACAGTAAACCCAAAAATGAAAAAAACAACAGCATATATTCAAAACCAAGTGTTTTTAACCAGTCTAAAGTTTTTGAACAGTAAGATTTTTAGGTTTGTAGATTTTTAGTCTCTTCTGCGCACCAAGCCTGCATTTATTTGATCCAAAGTACAGAAAAAACAGTAAACAAATTTTTACCATTTATAGTAACTTTTTTCTCTTTAAATAAATTTATAAAATATATTATAAAATGTAATTTATTCCTGTGATCAAAGCAAATTTTCAGCATCATTACTCCAGTCTTCAGTGTCACATGATCCTTCAGAAATCATTCTGATATGCTGATTTGCTATTCAAGAAACATTTTATTATTATTATTATTATTAATATTTAAAACAATTGATTCTTTGATGAATAGAAAGATCCAAATATCAGCACGTATCTGAAATAAAAAGCTTTTGTAACATTATACACTGTACCATTCAAAAGCTTGGTGTCAGATTGTTTCTTTTTTTGGAAAAAAAATAATTAACACTTTTATTTAGCAAGAATGCTTTAAACAGATCAAAAATGATGATAAAGGCATTTATAATTTTACAAAAGGTTTCTATTTCACATAAATGCTGTTCTTTTTATCAAAGAAACCTGAAAAAAATCTACTCAGCTGTTTTCAACATCATAATAATAAGAAGAAGAAATGTTCTTTTTTGTTTGTTTGTTTTTTTGAGCAGCAAATCAGAATATCATAATGATATAAGGATCATATATCTGAAATGATGCTAAAAATCACAGGAATAAATTACATTTTAAAATATATCCAAATAGTAAACAGTTATTTTAAACAGTAAATATATTTCAAAATTGTACTGTTTTCGCTGTACTTTGAATCAATCCAGGCTTGATGAGCAGAAGAGACTTCTTTAAAAAAACATAAAACAATCTTACTGTTCAAAAAAAATGTTTGACTGGTAGTGTACACTACTGTTCAAAAAAAAAAAATAGAACTTATTAGGGATGCACGATATTATTGGAACAATATTGGAATTGGCCGATAATGGCTTTAAATGTAAACATCAGCATCAGCATATGAAAAATTATGCTGATATGTCTTGCCGATTAGACGGATAACTAGATATAGCTTACATAAATAAAACATGACATCACAAACATGACACTTAATATTTTATATATACAGATTTATTCATTAATGTGCAACATGTGTTTTCTTTCCCAAACAGATTATGAGCTTTTTACAATCCTTTTACTTTAGACCATCTACAAATGTTACATCTTTAAATAAAATGCTAAGTTTACTACCACATCTGTCTGAAAAAAAAAAAGCAACGATTGATTTATAGTTGATTTATAATTATTTTTAAAGCTTCCCATGTATGCTTATCATAAAAGAAATTCATTGCTTATTTAATTCTAACAAATAAGCTTTTGTTGAAAACCAACCAAAATTAAAAATAATTTGTTTATAATCTCACAGGAGAGACTAAAGACTAAAGTATACTTTTATTCAGCAAGGATATGTTCAGGTTTTAAAAAGGGCTAGTAAATACTGTTACAAAATAGTTCTATAGGATTTTTAAGGGCTTTGCATGAAAACCACATCATTATTCATTATTCTTTGTAAATCTTAGTTCCACCTTACAAAAAGACATATTTGAGTGACATTGGAGTGAGCAGATGATGACCAATATTTCATTACTGATCAAAGCTTGTTTTCAAAGAAGGTAAAGTACGACTGTACATGTCTAAATGATCGAGTACATCAACGAATCTTTGAATTTATACTCCAGTGCCTGTGGACTGAAAGAAAAACAGCACTTGAACCCCGGCTGTTGAGTGAACGTCCTTTGTATTTTGCTGTCATCTCTCAAGCAGAGTGTCTAAATCCTCCAATCATGCCCCGGTAGGCAGCAGGTCACCATGGTTACACAGTTCAGTGAAACCGATCATCGGCGGCCCTCCACTCCTGCATGACCTTTCTCTCTTTTTACTCCATTTCTGCCTCTTTCGCTACTGCACACTTACACACGTGGCGCCGAACAAATAACTCGCCATGCATGATTTATGTACGAACGCATCTTCATTAAGCCAGTCAAAGTCGAGCCACACTAATTAAAACAGAGATTTGGTTTCTAACTGCCAATCAATTACTGCCTAGTTATGTGGCCCCTCGAGAGGGAAGAGGCCATTACGGCTCGGTGGGATGTCGGTTTTTTTTTTTTTTTTTTTTTTTACAATGGATGGATCTGCTCTCTTGGTTGTCGTGCTGCATTGAACGCTTGGCTCTTGGTGGAGTAATGGTGAAGTTAAGATGCAAGTGAAGCTCCTGACCACTCCTTGGCACATGCATCTACCCAACACTATTTTACTCTATTTTCTGTTGATCTTGTTCAACCCTCAGAGTCACTTATTATGCATTTTCTTTTATTCTTCTTGAAAGTATTTTTAGGATGCATGAGCAGATGCATAAACATGAAAAGAAATAGGATCTGATTGTGGCCCAAAGTCACTTTTTGTAGTTTTCAGAGCCCGAGGCCGCCACAGGGACCGCACAGACCTCTTCTCCGTGTAAGAACACTGAGAACTGTTAGGTAATTTTCCATTGCTTAAAAAAATGAATTGCTTATTAAAAGTATACAGACACCCATGCTTTGACTTTGAAGCCTTTACAGTCAGATACAAGTCCAAAACTTTTAGTATGTTTATTATACAAGCCCACTTATGTTCTATGAAGTTTCCTGTAATATTTTGACCCTCAATAACCTGAAAATGCATATTAATAATCCCCTAAAGAAACTTCTGTTTCATTAATGTCACGTAATAAAAATAATTCAGAATAGTTTGAATGATTTACTGTATTTGACTTTGTTTTATGTGAATATCATGGAAAATAATGCTACCTGCCAAGGCCAAATGTTTTGCGTTTGTGCAATATCTGAAAAAAAGTATTAATTAACTGATGTATTTTTTATTTTTCTGATGTTGACACTTTGTTGGAAGGTATGAAATGAAATGAAAAAAATTCAAACAGTTAGCAATGGTGTCACCAAGATCATCTTGTTGAACAGGTTTGTTTTGCAGTAATGGCACAGCTACATACCAAATGCTTTATTAATTAAATGGAAAAAAAGATGGATTCTAGATTAAATTTATTCATTTTTTAAAAAGAAAGAGATCCTGAAATGCTATGGGAAACTTGAAACCAGCACAATGTACTAGATTGATTGTCTAGCTAGGGCTGGGCAATATGGCCAACAAAATTGTCAAGATAAAATTTTTCATATCAGTCTATATTGAAAATTATCACGATAAATGCTTCTAAGTGAAAGCTGTAGAAGAAAAAGCTTTAAAAAGCCAAAGTACTGATCTGCTATTTAGGCTACGGCTTCTTCTAAGCCAAAATTGAGTCGGTATATCCTGCTAGAGCTTTAAAGCTAAAACCACCAAACTCGGGTCAGACTCTCAGACTGTTCTAAAGTTAGTTGCTACATCTTCTCAAACTGATCCAGCTCAGGTTTTTCGCAACCTAGACTATCAAATCCACTCAAAATCCCATAGACTTTCATTGAGGTGGTGGAAACTTTTTACAGTGAGACTTATGGCACATTTAAGCTGTCTACTGCTATAGCAAAGCTTAACAACTCCCTACTGAAAAAAAAAAAGCTAAAACCAGCCTAAGCTGGTTGGCTGCTTTGGCTGGTCTCCCAGGCTGGTTTTAAAGTGTTTTTTGTCACTTTTTGGCTGGTCAAGCTGGGAGACCTGCTTAAAAATTAAAGAACATTAAACCAGTTACTTTAAGCTTAAACCAGCTAAGACTAGACAACCAGCTTAGACTGGTTTTAAAGGAGAAGTCCACTTCCAGAACAACAATATACAGATAATGTACTCACCCCCTTGTCATCCAAGATGTTCATGTCTTTCTTTCTTCATCCGTGAAGAAATTGTGTTTTTTGAGGAAAACATTTCAGGATTTTTCTCCATATAATGGACTGCTATGGTGCCCCAAGTTTAAACTTCCAAAATGCAGTTTAAATGCAGGTTCTAACAATCCCAGCCAAGGAAGAAAGGTCTTATCTAGCCAAACGATTGGTTATTTAAATTTACAAAAATACAATTTAAATACTTTTTAATCTTAAACACTTGTCTTGTCTTGCTCTACCTGAGCTCTTTGTATTCTGGCTCAAGACAGTTAGGGTATGTCAACAAACTCTGATCGTATTTTCTCCCTCAACTTCAAAAATCATTTTTAAAATCATCCTACATCACTGCAGAAGTTCCGACCCAGTCTTTGCAAAGTGAACATGCAAAGAAGATCAAACACCCTTAACAAAAAAGGTAAAACAGCGATATAGGACGATTTTGAAGTTGAGGGAGAAAATGCGATTGGAGTTTTTCGACATACCCTAACTGTCTTGAGCCAGAATACAGAGAGTTCAGGGAGAGCAAGACAAGATGAGCATTTGACATTAAAAAGTATATAAATTGTATTATTTTTATGAAAATAACCAATCCTTTTGCTAGATATGACCCTTCTTCCTCGACTGGGATTGTTTACAACCGCATTTGGTATCATTTGAAGCCTCATTTAAACTGCATTTTGGAAGTTCAAACTCGGGGCACCATATCAGTCCAATATTTGGAGAAAAATCCTGAAATGTTTTTCTCAAAAAACATAATTTCTTCACGACTGAAGAAAGAAAGACATGAACATCTTGGACGACAAGGGGGTGAGTACATTATATGTAAATTGTTGTTCTGGAAGTGGACTTCTCCTTTACTGTGTTTTTTGGGTAAATCAGCTGGTTTTAGCTGGCTGACACCACCGACAATGTGACCAAGGCTCGCCCCAATTGGCCTGACGGGGACGCTACAGCAAACAAAAGTACGAAATCGCTCATAACTCCTAAACCGTCAGTCACAGACTCAAGCGTCTTATGTCACTGTAACCAAATGCAAAACGTACAAATTTTCAGGTATTTCGCATTTTTTGAAAAACCTACTTTTTCTAGTCCTAGGTTTTTCACCCTGTTGGAACCAAAGCAGTGCAGAAAGAATCTTTGGAGAATGAATATCAATAATTATCAAAATAAAAGCTGAACTTTTGACTCATCATCGCAAAGGGGTGCCAAAACTATCGAAAGGGGCAGGGACACTTTTTGTAAAATGCCTACATCTCCTGAACAGAACGAGATATCTCCACCAAACTCAATCTGAGGTCACAGGAAAAAATTCATAAGAGGGGGAAAAAACATAAAAATGGCTAACTGTGCAACCATTTGTCTCATCAAGATAAAAAAAAATATCAGTGAGCACAGTCTTTGTCTGAAGTGCTGAAGTCTGAAGTCTAGAACAGTGGTTCAAAATGCAAATCAGACATGCAAAGTGTGCAGAGCAGTGGACCCCTACAACCAGGATTAAGAACCACTGGTCTACAAGAACATTTGCGTATCTCAAAAAACATGGCCGCCATTGGCCGACGAACTTTGAGCACCTGTCAGACAAGGTTAATGGAGGCCGATCGGAATGAAACTCACTGGGCCTGCTTGACCCACAGCCCCAAAGATTTTTTTTTTTTGCTGCATCAACTGGTTTTAGCTGCTTTTCAACAGTTTTTTGCTAAATCAGCTTGGTATTCTTTTAATCAAGCTAAAACATGCTATCAACATCCTAGTCATGCTAAAAACATGCTAATCATGCTGAAAAAATGTTAGCAACATACTAGCAGCATGGTATTCATACTGAAAACATGCACATGCCAACAACATGCTAATCATGTTAGCAACATGTTTATCTATCTATCTATCTATCTATCTATCTATCTATCTATTTATAATCTGTGTTTTTCTGATAGACTTTGTCTTCAAAACATTTATACTTTAAAACTAGTTCAAGCTTTTAAAACATTTTTAAACTTTTTGACCTGGCTTTTTCAAACCAAATTTCATCAATGTCATCAATCTTTGCTCATCTAGTTGTGGTTTTAAACTACTCTTTATGGTCAGAACATGACACACACTTGATGTTTTTGAATTTAATAGACTTTTCCAGTCATTTCTGCATGTTCTGATAAATGTGATATTGTTTGAAATTATGAAACAGGTTTGTGTTGTCTGATTTTGGGGCAGGCTGCAGTATTAATAATGTTGCTTTTTTGTCTCTTCGAAATGCACATTTGACAGTAGTAGAGTTAGGATGCAGACTTAAATTTTAAAGATTTATTTTTGGTGTTTTTACACCTTTGTTTAGACAGGACAGTGTAGTTTTGACAGGAAGCGAGGTGGGAGAGAGAGAAGGGGGTGGGATCGGGAAAGGTCCACGAGCCGGGACTCAAACTCGGGTCGTCCGCAGCGCAATGGCGCCATATGTCGGCGCACTAATCACGAGGCTATTGGCGCAGACAGGATGCAGACATAAATTTTTGTTCATGATCAAAAATAGTAACATCTGTAAAAATTGTAACATTTTTATATGGTGAAATGTAATTATTCTGACGGTAAAATTCACTATTGGTCTTCCATAGTAACATACATTTAGATCAGGATAACCATAGGTAAAGCCACACAAATACCAGGTATTTGTCGCCTGTATACATTTAGTATAGCTAAATGCACAAACGCTATAGCTTAATCACAATAAAATACTGTAATTATATTCCATTACTTCTTTAATACATGTCTACATTAATAATATAACAAAAAATTATGCATATCCAACATTTCTGCCACAATACCATGGTGCAGTTAGTGTTACTACAGTAAACTACAGTTACTACAGTAAATCCATCACCGGCTCATTACTGTTCTTCGCAGAACTCAAGCGCTTCACAGCGCTGTTTAGTTCATCTGCTCTAGTTGAATGTGCATAAACATTATATTAAACATTTATAAAACTCTTGTTACCGTTTTATCGAGGAAAATTATATTGCGATAATTATCAATTTATCGACCTAGCCCTTTCTAAAACTAACCCTTCATTTGACAAAATATGAAACATAAATATCCTCTGCTTACCAACGAACGCGACCATGTTCTCATTGATGTGCCTGTAAACCATTAGCTTCACCTGCGTGTATACAGTAATGTAATGAATCGCTCCTGTCAACAGATTTCGTCAGGAAGAAATCATTTAGCCGCTCCAAAAAAACGTTGGCAAATTTGGGCCATAAATCAGCACAGCCAAAAACAAGTCAAGCTCTGTGCGTTCATCAGAGTGTTAATTCTGTCAGATAGAAATAAATAATGATTTATCACCAAGGCCTCCCAGCTTCTGCTGCCCCCTCCTTCGTTTTCTCTCTCTCCTCGCTGGCGCGACTGGGAAGCGCGACGCCGTCCCCTCGGCCCCATAAGTCACATGTGTGAGTTTGTAATGGAAAGATAAGAGGGCAGCGATGCATCCAGGGAATACGTGTTCTTTTCAGGCTTCATCGACTATGTGACTGGTTTAATAAGATGGAGAAGAGGTTGATTGTGCTTGAAACACATGAGCATGGCTTGATAACACTGGTTTGGGACGGGGAATATGAACTAGTTAGTATGAGACTCGAGGGAGGGATGCCACAGTCACTGATGTAACGCTAGAGCACATTAGCAAATGTCTAATTTCACGGAAAGAAAATCTGAATTCTGTTTATTCGACGTTCACATGCTGTATAATCATTAAACATTTATTTACAGTGTAACCTTTCGCACATCAATGCACAAACGTACTACACAAATTAGATTTATTACCCTGATTAGTTTTTATCTTAGTTGATTTTATCATGAGCGACAAGCTGATGTAGTTCTGATATACTTAATTTTTTCAGTGGAACACACACACAAAAGGTCTCTTTTTTCATATAATTAGAGTCTGTGTGCTCCAGTGTTATTTTGGACGCCATTTCACTGTATAGTAAAAAGAAAATCATTTTTTGAGTGAACTGCCCTTTTACGTGTGTTCTTTTGTCTTTAACTGACCATAAGCAGCTCTGTCAAGTGTAACCGGAGTAAAAAGAGAAGGAGAGGGAGGAATGACAGTGGCAGTGAGATGGAAAGAGAGGAGCATGACAGAGAAGCGCTTGAGAGAGAGAGTGATGTGAAAACTGTCATGGTTCCAGGACTAAACAAAGCCTTCTCACAGCTGAGACACTACAAAATGGAGATGCACACATCAGTCTGATTCCTCTTAACGTTTACAATCGCAGTTTCATCACATCACACCAGAGGAGCTGCAGTTCAAATGAAAGACATTTGAACAGGCAGGAAAAATGCTGAAATAATAACCTCAAGGTCGGCTATCAGGCTGCAAGTGTTCAGACACTTACTCATCATTTAAACCAGTTACGCTATTTGAGGGGGGGGAAAAAAAGGCTGATCAGCTAGTTTCTAAGCTAAAGCCCGGGACACACCAAGCCAACGATCGACCGTCGGTGAGCATCTGACGGGCTAGTTTGTTTGGCGTGTTCCACACGTCGGCTCTCATCGGGCTCACATCAGTGGGGCGTCTGGACCGTCGGCACGAGTGAGAAGTCTAATTGGATGTTCAGTTTATCGAATGAGTCAGTGCCCTAGAATTAAAGTGAAAGTGATGAAAACGAGTAAGTACATTAAAATGGCACAAACAGAAGGCTGTTCTAATGCTACATGATCTTTCTCAAGCATTCCAATATGTGAACATATACTACTGATAGCTGCTGATGTAGACAGTTAATTCCTCTCATTTTGCACACGTACATTTGCAGTTGGCTGTAGTCTGAGCAGTGTGTTCAAGTGCAGCTTTTTGGTTTGTTAAAAACAACCCAGCGATGGGTGAAATACAGACAAACCCGGCAGTTTTGACCCAGTGGTTAGGTTAAATGTTTAACCCAATCTTCTGGGTAGTTTTAACTTAGCTATTGTTTAAAAAGTACAATATGGTTGGCTAAAAATGACCACAAAAAAAGGTTGTAAATTTTTAATCTCGCAATTCTGACTTTTTTTCCTCTGAACTGTGAGATATAAATTTGCAATTGCGCGTTATAAAGTCAGAATTGTAAAATATGAGCTTGCAATTATGAGAAAGCCAGAATTGTGAGTTTATATCACACGATTCTGACTTCAATTCATAGAATTGCATGATAAAACTCACAATATATAAACCTACAATTGCGAGTTATGAAGTCAGAATTCTCAATCATGAGAAATAAAGTCGCAATTCTGAGAAATAAATTCAGAATTGTGAGATATAAACTCACCATTCTGACTTTTTTCTCAGAATTATATCTCGTAATTCTGACTTTAACACACACAATTGCGAGTTAAGTCAATTCTGAGAACAAAATTGGACTTTATAACTGAATTACAAGTTTATATCACAATTCGGAGAAAAAAAAATCTGAATTGCGAGAAAGTCAGAATTGCGTGATATAAAGTTTTTATCTCACAATTCTTATTTCTCGCAATTGAGATTGTTTATATTGCGAAATTCTGAGGAAAAAGTTGATTATGAGTTTATGACTCACAATTTTGACTATAACTCGCAACTGTGAGTTTATATCACGCAATTCTTACTTTATAACTCACAATTGCAAATTTATATCACAATTCTGAGAAAAGAAGTCAGAATTGCGAGTTTTTATCTTGCTAATCTGACTTTATTTCTCACAATTGTGAGTTTATATCACACAGTTCTGACTGTTTGAATCACAATTCTGGGAAAAAAAAGTCAGAATTGAGTTTTTATCTTGTGACTTTGTATCATGCAATTCTGAGAATTAAAAGGTGAACATTTATCATTAAGTAATTTAAAACATTTTTTTATTATTTCATTATTATTTATTTAACTTATTAATAAATGTTAATTTCTCACTTATTTTGGGTTTCGTGTTTAAACACTTAACCCAACCACTTGGGTCAAAACAATGCAGTTGCTGGGTTTGTCCATACTTAAAAACACATATTATATATAAATAACAAATATTATTTAAATGCAATATTTTATAATTTATATATGTATATGTCATTGCTGAACGCATGAACAAATTATCCAAAAAAACAAAAACAGAAAAAGAAAGAAAGAAATCGAACTGGCTGATTTTTAAAAGTGCTTATAACTAGAAAAAGAGCGATATTTTTAATTTTCTACTGAAAACATGTAGTTTAGTAGTGTTGCTACTTCGTTACTCCACAATGCTACAGTTGTACTGTGAATTTTTTTTCACTCGGTGTGAAGAGAGAAGGCCCTGTGTGAAAGCATTAGTCAAAACGTTCATCGTTAGCAAATAATGAAACAGTCAGATAATGCCATCTCCATCAGATGTTTCACATAAAAGCCCAACACACACAGCAAGGGTTGCTCATTGCAGAAATGACTAATGTTAGAAATAATGTACACTGCAATTGTACTTGCAATATCATTTTGCATTTGAAACAATATCCAGGCAATGTGCTGTAAATTATGCCTGTGCTACAGGAAGACGCTGCTGTGGAAATGTGCACTTACTGACAAAATGAATCTTAACACAATACTAGAGATAAAATATCTACAGTAAAGGCTTTAAAAGAGTCTCACAGTGACCGCACTCATTCCCGTCCCGCCAGAGTTAAACTACAGTGGATTAGTCAGGCTTGTCCTGGCAGCTCTTCATTGATCCCACTGTTAATCTGACAGATAGCTGATAACCAGGCTTGCTCTGCTATAGGGGTCACATCTCCACATATATCGAGGCAGCGTAACTTCATAGGTGCGTGTATGTTATATAACTAGGCCTGCAATTCTGCCAAAGCTCAGCAGATTTCTACAGAATCTGAAGTCCCATCATTCACAGTATTCCTCCTCTTGCCTGTTTGTTTATACGTTTTTCCTCATTATAATTGCATTTTGAATAAATGTTGTTTATAAAACTAGATTTGCATACCCTGAAGGAAATACCAGTGCTTGCAATGCAGCAAAAAGAACAGTGCAAAACTTTTGGGTTAAATTATAGTTCGGAAAGTTAGAAATCCAAATAAGAATAGAGGGACAGATAGAGAGATTGATAGAAATATGACATACATAAATATTTTGGCAGACCAGAGATTGCTGACATACTTTTAGGTTTATTTTTTAACTCAATTTCTATATACCCTTAGCTATGGAAGGGGGGGAAAAGTAACATTTCACCATTATTGCCCAAGAAAAGATACAGCTGAGTGAACAATAGCCCCAGGGCTGTTGGCATAAATGTTGATTTCAGCCAAAAAATAAATAAAATTAAAAAAAAAAAAAAAATGAAACTATATATTGAAAATATGATTTCACCTAGACAGATGTTTATGAGAAAAGAAAAAAAAAACTTTTCTACCTTAATTATATTGCTGCCTCGTCTTTGAATTGTTTTCTTTTCCAGCTCACTTGTTTGTCCAAGAGCTGAAACAAAACTGACGATGCTGCAGGATAAAATCCACAAAATTATCCTAGTTTGAAACTAAAATACAAAACCACTTTTGCAACTGGACTGTTGATTCCAAACTTGCAGTTACTGCAATTTGGGAAACAGTGTAGAGAGACAGTACTGTTTGCTTACATTTAAATATGTATTTTTTGCATATCTCTCTTAGTCACCCATTGACCAGTGAAAGTTCAATTCAGTTGTTTTGTGTATTTCCAGTGTTGATCCTCTCAGTGTTGTGGCGTGTAAAATGAGGCCGCATTATGCTAAATCTCTTTGGTGAATACAAAAGCCTGTAAGAACACAGTGAGAATTATGGAGATATAAAAGTAATCCAAATGATTTCTCTTTAAACCAATTTGCTACAGCGGTTGTACCTGGTAGGCAGAAACGTGCTGCTAAAGCGCTTAAATGAAATCTCACTGAATTCAGAGTTGTAGCTGTAAAGGAAGCATTTACTTAATTAGCCTGTAAGAGAATAAGAGCTAGACTGAACCGGGAGAGATAATGCGATAAATAAACAACATGACGACGATGAAAACACAACACTTGAGATTAGAGCTCTGCCGGGCCCACATATATCCCACTCCTATATGAAGAGAGCAAATGCATACGTGAACACGCACACAGCCGCCCGCCTACGCATAAACACGCATGCAGGGAAAGTAAACAAGCCTCTTCTGCTCCTTCTAGTACCTCTGCTTTAAAGAGTACATCTGCTTGGTTTCAGACTCGCGTTTGACCCACATCCGGTTTCAAAGCAGGAAAAAAAGGCATGAAAACATTTTCCGAGCCAGGAAACTATACTTCCACTCTCCTGGCTGGGCTTTCTAGACACAGACAGAATGAGGACAGTTTAATTTGATGTATGGTGATACAATCACACCTTCTCAGCAGAGCAGAAAGAAAGGTTATGAGGAAAAATGATAACGCTTTATTTTACAATGCCCTAATTACCACAAAATAACTACACAATTATCCTGGGGCCGCTCACCGGAGGTCACTTTCTGCCTGGAGCCGTGGTGCAAAAAAGAAACTGCAATAATTACGATGCAAACCTGAGAAAACACCTTCGCCTCTGACTGAGAGTTAACAAATTCTCTTGAAGCAAAGCTTTTCTTCTGCTTAGCTGACACGGTGTCGCATTTGCGCGTTTCGCAGACGCCTAAATGAAAGAAGGGGTGTTGGGTGGAAATATGAATTGGAGGGAGATGGTGTAGTTTTAGTAGCACCTGGTGCTTTTCAAGAGTGCAGCTGGTGATTTTTTTTCTTCTTCTTCTTCTTTTTACAGATCTTACTTATCAATTTCAAATAGGGCTGTCAGTCAATTCAACATTTTTATCTAATTAATTACACTGTTTCAATTATTAATCTAATTAACCGCAAAATAAATTTGACTACGAAACAGTCACAAAAGATTATTTAAAGCTATTTTTGTGTCAGTTGAGAACATATCAAGTAGACATTACAAATTGTTGCTTTAAAAAGAAATATTTGATTTAATTCAACATAATATTTATTACACATAAACATTTAGGCTACAACGGCCTAACGTAAACTATGAAACATAAAAAAAGGTAATTTGAGAAACATCTCAGTATTTTTGTTCATACAGTGAAAGTCATTGGTATCCAAAACGGTTTTGTTACCAACAGTCTTCAAAATACCTTCTTTCATGCTTTCATGTTCCACAAAAATAAATGATGACTTTTTTTTTAAATCCCGTTAATGATTTTATGTTTGTTATTATTTAAATTACATTATTATCTTTTTTTTAAAATATGATACACAAAATTTGACACTAAATCTGTCAAAATGTTTTTATGAGTCTTTCATTCATTAATTTGATTCGTTCAAAAAGCTGATTCATTCAGGAATGAAGTAAATGGCTCTCTTAATGAATGGGCCTTTGAATCACTGGTTCACATGATTCGTTCAAAACGCAGATTCATTCAAACTAAACACCACTGTGTTGCTCGGAGACGCACAACAATTCTGCTGTGGCTTCAATGGTAATATGTTTTCTTCAAAATTGAGCAAAAACATATAATATTGTTTAATACAATATCTGAACTGTTGTATAAAATCACATTTAAGCTTGTGATGGTGGATTGGGACAAAATTAACCCTCGCGTCATATTGCTCTTTCTGACCATGTGATATATATATATATATATATGATTGAGACAAAATACATACAGGGGCATTTTTTGCACCAGTATCTTGAATTTTAGTACATAACTGCATTTATGGAGTTGTTGCCCTGCATCATATTTGTCAACAGTCAATTATATGAAATATAAGATGACGTACAGGTCTGGGGGCGGCACCCAGGGCATTAACTACGTTAAAATATTTTAATCACGTTATTTTTTTTTATAACTAATTAATTAAGTTAACGCATTAAACTGACAGCCCTAATTGCAAAATATGTATAAAGACTACTAAAATTATAAAATTACTAAAACGTGATGTGGATAATTTCTGTCACCAGCATCACCCAAAATAATTGCAAAAATAATTTCCAAATAATAATAAGTACTTTTATAAAAGCAAAAAAATATTGTTTTAGCACAACCTTCAAAACCCCTCCCTTTCTGCCATTAGTCAGACAAACACATAGTCGCTGTTTTTTTTTTTTTTCTTCTTTTATTTATTCCCTTAAACAGATTTTAATTCTTTTTGATAGTGGCACAGATATTATCAACCCTGGCTCAATGGAATAACATGCCTTTATGCACCTTATTTTTCAATGTGGAAGTAAGACATTTTCTGTGAATGTGCAAGACTCATTAGCCATTGCAGGGAAGTAACGAGAAGAGTAACAAAGTGCTGTAAATGGTAAAACTGTTTGCGCTACAAACCAGTGTGTTCATAATTAAGATAATACATTGAAATAATATGGTAAGACACCAGTTTGCAATATCAAGCAGCAAAACATGCTGTTTTGTACAGCTGAAAATAGCTGGAAGTCAGACACATTAAATTAAAAAATGTTTGTGCCCAATCTTCCAAGAAAAATAAGGTGGATAGGCATTTCTGCAAAATAATATTACATTGCTTTATGCAAGTTTTTTGACACCTTTAAAGTGAGTGGCACTAAAAGCTTGTTCAGTTTTGTAGATTAATGTGAGTCTGGCAATGTTTTATTACGCTGGTTGTTGTACATATCATGGCAGTTTGGAAATGAAATGTCCAGATGCTTTATTAAAAAACGCATTTGCTGAAGGAACCCTGCAATTTTAGTTTGCTTCTACAAGCCTTTGTGCTCTTTTATCATGTTTCGAATCGAACCTGCAAGTCACCAAGCAAGTTTACATTCTGAAAACCCTTACAAAGCTGGTTATGTAATGTAGAAGTCAAAATATATTAGTTTACAAGCTGTAAACACTTTTTGCAAGCCGTAAAAAGTGTTCTAAGGTCAGAACATAGCATTGTGCAAGGAACTCTATGCAAATACACCGCTGTTCAAAAGTTTGGGATCAGTACGTTTTTAATGTTTTTAAAGGAGTTTCTTATGCTCATCAAGGCTGTATTTATTTGATCAAAATACAGAAAAAAAAGTAAAATTGTGAAATTTTAAATTGGTTTCATATTTTAATATACTTTTAAAATATATATTTATTTACAGACACACTAAATTTTCATCAGCAGTTACTCCGGTCCTTAGTGTCACATGATCCTTCAAAAATCATTCTGATATGCGGATTTTATTATTAGTGCTGAAACAGTTGAGCTGCTTAATTTTTTTTTAAAACTGTGATACTTTTTTCTTTCATTGTTTGATGAATAAAAAGTTCAAACAAACAGCATTTATATGAAATAAAACTATTTTCTAACAATATAAGTTTTTACCATCAATGTTAAAGTCTAACGCAACCTCTGATATATATAACTATGTTGCAATATTTTAATCGCGTTATTTTTTCATAACCAATTAATTAAGTTAACACATTAAACTGACAGCCCTAAAATATGTATAAAGAATACATAATTATAAAATTACTAAAACGTGATGTGGATAATTTCTGTGTCACTAGCATCACCCAAAATAATTGCAAAAATAATTTTCAAATAATAATAGGTACTTTTATAAAAGCAAAAAATATTACTGTTTTAGCACAGCTCCTTTAAAAAGGAATAAAAAAAATACTGACCGCATTTTTATTGTAATGTATATAGCACAAAATTTCTATTTTGAATAAACATTTTAACTTTTTATATATCAAACAATCCTGAAAAAAAAAGTATTACAGGTCCCAAAATATTAAGCAGCACAACTGTTTTCAACATTAATTATACATCAGCATTTTAGTATGATTTCTGAAGGATCATGTGACACTGAAGACTGGAGTAATGATGCTGAAAATTCAGCTTTGCCTCACAGGATTAAATTATATATGTAAAGTATAAACTACAATAATATTTCACAAAATAACAATTTTTCCTGTGATTTTGATCAAACAGATACAGAAACTTCTTTAAAAAACATTAAAAATCTTCCTGATCCCAAACTTTTGTATGGCAGTGTACGTCGCTGTTAATCAATAATATGCCCCAAATCATAATTTGCATGAAAAGGAAAAAAACTTTTTTTTATATACTGCCACTGGTGTTCATTTCAGATGGAAACTGGAGTGAAATGTATTTATAGATATGTTTTTGTGGCAGAGGCATCCAATAAGCATGCGTTGGATATTACACACTTCAATCTCAGTGAAGAATGGTGATATCTGGAGATGAAAGCCTGTCGTCCAATGAAAATCCATCTTAACTACATTTAAATCAATGTTATCTGCTATCTGTACGGACTGTATTAAATAGTGTATATTTATATTCATATGATTGGATGGATGGATACTGCAATATATACTGTAGCAGCCAGTGTGTTCACAGAGCAGAGTGAAATGACATCTGAGGACAAAATGACTGCAAACTCCCAGTCTCCCGGCTCACCATGAGAGGACTCCAACACCTCAAATCATGCAGTAATTTATTTCAGCCTCCTCTGCCTTTAACGATGAGCTTTGGTGCCGCCACATTGATCAGCCTCCACTTCTCCTCTGACTCATCCCTGGCTACTCCCCGTTAGCATCAAAACTCAATCTGAGATCTGACATTGCCTCTCACAACCACACTTATTTAGATGTATGACCTTTCCAGAAAACAATGACCAATCAATAAGCAGCTTTGCTTCCTCAAAGTCTAATTAAAACAAGCACGGGGTGACTCAAAGGGCAGAGGGAGCTGGGAGAAACTAGCATGTACGACATATAGTACATGACTGCTTCCTATGCACACATGACATTTACAAGGAACATTTGTGTTGTTTGTTCTCGCACTTTCAGAATTATCCATTCCTGAACCCTCAGTAACAATAACTAACTGTGGTTGATTATTAAGGTCAGATGGCCTCTTGCAATCTTGAAGGGTGGATGAGGCTTGAGTTAAAAATCTGACTATGCACAATTATAGCGTTGATAAAATGTTCACATGGATCCAGTGCTATTAGAAGCAAAATAGTGGCAAAGCTTACATTAAACATGTTTTGTACCACTGCCAATTGCTAAAAGCATTTAAAAACTAGTGGAAAATGCTAAATTCTTCACCACATTCATAAATGATGCCTTGCTTGAATAAAGGTAAACGATGCAACGAATAAGCACAGATGTTTCAGAATGCAGTTTCTTTAGGAAAGTTTCTTCCAGGTGCAATGTGACAAATTTCCTGTGACAACTAATTTGTCTGTCCACATTTAAAGAGATAATTCACCCAAAAATGAAGATTACCCCATAATTTACTCACCCTCAAGCCATCCTAGGTGTATATGACTTTCTTCTTTCAGACAAATACAATTAGAGTTATATTAAAAAAAAAAATCTCCTTGCTCTTCCAAGCTTTATAATGGTAGTAAATGGGCGTTGAGATTTTTAAGTGCATCCATCCATCATAAAAAGTGCTCCACAGCCCCCGGGGGGTTAATAAAGGCCTTCTGTAGCGAGTCAAAGCATTTGTGTAAGAAAAATATCCATATTTAAAACCTATATTTAAAGAAAAATGTTGGAGGATTTTGATATAAGCCTAGAGGAGACTGGTTTTCTTTTGCTGTAAACAAAAATTGGTTCTACGTCTACATTCTACTTTATCCGCTGGATCGCCATGAACAAGTATACGACAGTTAGAGATTATTGTGTATAAAAGTTTAAACCATGTGGAGTACTTTTAATGATGGATGGATGTAGTTTTTTAGACTTCAAAATCTCAACAGCCATTTACTGCCATTAAAAAGCTTGAAAGAGCCAGGACATTTTTAAATATAACTCCCATTGTATTCGGCTGAAAGAGGAACGTAATATACTCCTAGGATTGCCCGAGAGTAAGTAAATCATGTAGTAATCTTTATTTTTGAGTATCCCTTTAACAGAAACCTGCTACACAGAAGAAATGTGATGTTTATTATGCATTTATAATACATCAGCTTACTTTTCTTTTTAGGAGCACTAATCTCTAACTGTCGTACACTTGTTCATGGTGATCCAGCGGATGGCGTAAGATGTAGACATAGAACCAAGTTTTGTTTACAGCAAAAGAAAACCAGTCTCCTCTAGGCTTAGATCGAAATCTTTCAACATTTAAAAAAAAAACATAAAAAAAAATTAGGAGCACAAAAAATAGCCTTCCCATTACGAGGTGATATTTGACTCATTACAGTGATTTAAAGGGGAATTATGTTTTTACCTTTGTTTTAACTTATTAAAAGTATGTCATCTTTTATGTCAAATTTTTAAAAAATTAAAAAACTTTTTAAAATTTCTAATTAACACAACAGAATAAGAACACATAGAAAAGTTACCGACCAAATTAAATCAATATTAACAAAATTAATTTGTACTACAGAGGTGGCACAGAAGAACACAAAAGTGGCTTGTAGGTGTATTTTCAGATGTTTAACAGCCTCAGAGGTGGCATGAGTGCAATTTAATTCATAAATTCATGTTGAGATTAATGATTTAAATATACATTTTTGAATACAGAAATATTAAATGATTAAAATAACTGAAAAGATACTTTAAAAATAACTAAAACTCCCAGTAGGTGGCGGCAAGTCACTGATTTTATTACTGAATCATTCATTCATTTGATTCGTTCAAACGGCTGATTCATTCAGGAATGAAGCAAGTGACTGTCTTTATGAATGGGGAATTGAATCATTGACTCAACAGATTCGTTTAAAAATGCACGTTCATTCATAAATTAAATTGTTTAATTGGAGATGTGCAGCGGCTTAGCTGTGACCGTTTCAAACTATTTTCGGTGAGGAAATAGAGCAAAATTAGGCAATAGTGTTATAGTCAGAAAATGTTAGTAACTTAATGTTAACTTCTTGATTATTGAACTGTATTAAATCAGTATCACATTTACAAACTCCCTTAATAATCATTAAAAGCTGTCACTCATCTTAGTTCATTGAGAGCTCATAATCATTACAATCGATGAAGCTCTCTACACTGCACAATGAATCTCTTATTTACACCCTGTCTGCACTGTTTATAAAAGGATTTGTGAGCTTGCATAACGCAACACTGAAAACACTGGTGCTTTGAGCAGTGAGTGGATTCTGATTAACATTGTGTTCAACAGATTTCTGTGATGCAAAAACTCGTAGAAACCTTTGAAGGTCCCTTCAGTGCAAACACAATCCTGATCGGGTCATTCGCACTGGTGCTCCTAAATATTTTTTCATAGTTGCACGCAGTAATTTTCAGTCGCAAATGGTCGCACTGTAGAGCCCTGTATATTATGCGACAAAATGTCCTGCTGAAACAGAAACATCATTTTTAATTTTTAACTTTATGAAAAAGCAAAATGTGCTTTAAGTACAACAGGGCATCTCTTGAAATACAATTACATGGAAAAAAAATGTCAAAAGTCTAAGAAAGCATAATTTGCTGCAATTAAATTTGTCACTCTCTGATTTTCAGATACCCTGGGTTCACTTTCAATAAAAAAAGCTGTTAGCAGAGCCTGAACAGAATTCTCTAGTAAATTAACACACATCTCCATTCATTGCGCTCTACGTGACAATGCTTGACTTGAAATTACAAACACTACGACTGCATGGATGTTTTGAGATGGATTTTATTTTAGATTCATTTGCATTCTGCAAGCTTTAATGGGAGTTACCAAATAGTAAATGATAATTCTCATCAACTAAACACATTATAGGTGCCATTTTTTACACATTAAAAGTCGCTAATCTCCAAGCACAGAAGAGAAAAACAGATTGACGAGTCACATATCTTGCCACTGAAACTCTTCTGTTTGTTGCAGTGTCAGAATCAAAAGCCCGTGAAAGGATTTGAACAGGCTTTACAAAGGGACACGCAATGATGAATTAGCTATGTTTAAAAATTAGTCAGAGTCGGACTCATAGGAGCAGCGCACGATGACACATTATTAAGCTGTTATGAAGCACTCGCATTGCCGAGTTTCCAGGCTGACGCTCCATCCAACTGCGTCAAGGGGGGGCTGCCACATGGAGAAACCCACCGAGACCAATCATGTCAGGCAAAATGAGACTCCATCGCCTCCACGCAAAATACACTCCAGACACAGGCAGCGGCCGTTTCACCACCTTTGAATTATTAATGATCAAAGTTCAGGCGGAATGAGCCGAGTTTGTTGGGTTGGTGATTTAGGCGGCCGAGCGCTGAAAGCAACGAGTGGAGGTCTCGCGCACCTGTCCGCTTTTCAGCTGAAAAACGGCCCCGGTTTGACGCGCCTTTGAGAAACATTGGCACCGCGTGTAAGCTAATTTCTCCCCTTGACCCCCATTTCCTCTTCAGGCATTGGCTTCTCATTTTTCTCCGAGCCATTGCGTGTGGCCGCTGGGAAGCGGAGCTAAGCCTGCATTACCTCAGACAACCTCATCTGCAGACAACAAGCGTTATTTGACATGGTCACTGAGGCATGGCTAGTTTCTTGCTGAATATTTGAGTGCAACAAACACAAGGGAACAAAATGAAGCACCTTCTTTTCTGGCTATAAAATAATGAGATTTTTTCAAAAACAAGAGGTAAGAAAACATGTTAAAAGGCCAACAGTGCTGGCATAGAAAATCCCTGAAAAGCAGCTTGAAAAATACTTGTACGCTATTTGCTGCAATATAGATGTGACCCAAGAGCTGCAATAAAAAACAAATTGCAATACAATATAAAAGAGTAATATTACTCATTACATTGTTCATGAAGAATGGCCCTTGTGGTTTCAGTACAGAATCTAAGAGAAAAATGTTTGCATACAAAGTCACATTTTAAAACAAAGTTGCAATTGTAAGATAAAGCCACAATTTTAGAAAACTGCAAATGTGAAATGTGAAGTTGGTATGCGAAAGTTTGGGAACCCCTTGCAGAATCTCTGAAAATGTTAATAATTTTAACTAAATTAGAGAGATCATACACAATGCATGTTATTTTTTATATTTAGAACTGTCCTAAGTAAGACATTTTACATACAAGATGTTTACATATAAAAAATAGCTGAAATTGTTAAAATAACCCCTCTCAAAAGTTTGGGAACCCTTGGTTCTTAATACTGTGGTTACCTGGATGATCTACGACTGTTTTTTTTTTTTTTTTTTGTGATGGTTGTTTGTCCATTGTTTGTTCTGAACAGTTAAACTGAGCACTGTTCTTCAGAAAATTCCTCCAGGTTCTGCAGATTCTTAAGTTTTCCAGCATCGTTTGCATATTTGAACCCTTTCCAGCAGAGACTGTATGATTTTGAGATCCATCTTTTCACACTGAGGACAACTGAGGGACTCAAACGCAACTATTAAAAAAAGGTTGAAACATTCACTGATGCTCCAGAAGGAAACACTGTGCATTAAGAGCTGGGGGGTGAAAACTTTTGAACAGGTCCAATTTTTTCTTATTTTGTTGAAATATCATTTTTTTTCCATTTAGTACTGCCCACTGGAAGCAACAGAAGATGCTTGCATGTTTCCCGGAAGACAAATTAAGTGCAATTTACCTTTATCTTCAAATTCAAAAGGTTTTCATCCCCTGGCTCTTAATGCATCGCGTTTCCTTCAGTGTGAAAAGATGGATCTCAAAACCATACAGTCACTACTGGAAAGGGTTCAGATATTCAAAAGATGCTGGAAAACTGAAGAATCTGCAGGACCTGAAGGATTTTTCTGAAGAACAGTGCTCAGTTTAACTGTTCAGAACAAACAAGGGATTCATGAATAACCATAAAAAAAAAAACAGTCGTAGATCATCCAGGTAACCACATACAGTATTAAAAACCAAGGGTTCCCAAACATTTAAAGGAGGTTATTTTAATAATTTCAGCTTAATTTCAGCTCTTTTATGTAAAATATCTCAGGACAGTACTAAATAAAAAAAACAACATGCATTTTATATAATATTTCTTGTTTTGTTAAAATATGCTCCTTAGTTACTGTTGCTATGTCCGAAAAACAATGCTGCTCTCACACTACACATCATGTTCTCACGCAGTTAAAAATACATCACGGAGCAAAGAGGAAACTAACAACGTGCCGATAGACAAGACAGAGCAGTTTACTTCTGGTATGAAACAAGGTCTTAGCTTTAAAATGTTGTCATATTTTAAGAAATTCAAACAATAAATACCGTTTTGTGGCTCTTTAATGTGTTGTGACAGATCAGAGTATTGCCTTATTAGATCAAGGACACGTGAACCAGTGAATGCACAAATAAAAACATGAACGCACATCAGAAAGTATTTTATTTCAGCCACGGAAAGATTTTTTAAGTTTAAGTCCACCGAAGTTAATGTACTCTCCTGTCTGAGTTGTTTGTCAGACAGAATGGCAGATTCAGCGTTATGATTAGTCAGATCGCCTGTCAATCGAGCTGTCTGTGAACAGTATATATAAATTTATATCTATATATATATATATATAAATAGATATAAATTTATAAACATGACAAAGTTAGATTTGTTAGATATAGTCACAACTGAGAGATTTAAAGTTAAATGTGTGAGGCATTAAGTTCAAGTTATGAAATATAAAGTTGCAAATGTGAGCTGTTAAGGCAGACTTATAAGTGAACAACTCACTTATGTATCATCACTTTGTCAAGTCAAAATTTAAAACGACCTGAGAACATGATCTGTGATTTATTTATTTTATTTTTTTGTGAGCAATCAGCTTGTTGAAATTAAAGGTATATCTCCACGTCGTGACCAGTGTATACCGTGCTCTGATAAATGATCCGAATATAAGTTTAAAAACACTAAGGCTTTAATAAACAGAATAGCCTATTAATTAGATTGTTAATGTAAAAATACACTGTACATTTTTTTTCTGGTAGGAAATGTAACTGGGACATAAATTTACATTTAATTTTAAATTAAAAAAAAAAAAAAATTTGAGAACTTCGCCTCCTCATTTCCGAACACCACTGGACTTAATGTAATGTTAATGTAAGGTCCCAGTTGTGAGATATAAAATAACAGTTGTAAGATAATAAGGTCCTGTGTGTATAGATACGAGATATTAAGTCACAATGCATTTGTGAAATAGAGAGTTGAACTGTGAGATCAAATGTTTTTTTTTTTCTCCACTCTAAGGCAGAAAA
Organism: Labeo calbasu; assembly: GCA_019740295.1. NCBI lineage: Eukaryota > Metazoa > Chordata > Actinopteri > Cypriniformes > Cyprinidae > Labeo > Labeo calbasu. The sequence continues at coordinate 51,926 of JAHKKF010532944.1, forward strand.
AAATTTCCATAACTAACACACTGATCAACTAATGTTCAAGTGGGCAAGCAAGTTCATGGTGTCAGCATTCCAAACTTCAGCCTTAAGGCTTAAAAATGCTTACGCTGTGCAGCTGCAGACCTTGTTTATGCGTGCAAATGCTAAACCATGCTTAACTAGCAATGTTGTGTAAATTCTAAACTAGATCAATAGAACAGAAATTATTCAGTATTTATATCATCCACACCTACATGAATTTGAAAACAGCCCCAATTTAAATTTTCCTCTGAAGAGCTTAGTCTTTCTAGAGTTCTGAGTGTATGAGAACCCACTAAGTACAACGGGAGCCCTCAGAATTAAACCCATTAGAGTGGGATATTCCCACTGACACGCAGCCTGTGGGTGCTCACAAACTGCGCATGATGAGTGCAAATCCATTTTCTAAAGTGCCAAATGGTGCAATGTCATCTGTAGGGGACAAATCCAGTCTGCCATATGCTGCGAATGAAGAACCGGCGAACTACAACAACAGCTGGCCACTTGAAAACACAATTTTCATTGCTGCATCGTATAACTGCAGATCCGTCTAATTCAATTATCATTAAAGGCGTAAAAATATCGAGCGCATGGCACGCGTGCATTTCTACACCCTGCATTACGAGGCATGTTTGCTCGTGTAAGTAATGATATATTCGCATATGCGTCGCACGTGCACTGTATCAAAATAAAAGCGACATTTTTATGTCCCAACTTTTTCACACAATGCTTTCTTTGTTGCCCGTGACAGCTCTACCTCTGCAAATAGTATGCACTGCAATAACAATATGATTGCCATTCAACAGAAACACCACAATATCAGACCGCTGTGCTACCGGCATGCCAATCAAATCTTGACAATGCCAAATTAAAGTCCTTGAACTTTCCACTGCATGTTGCGGGAAAAAAAACAGTTATCTTCAATGTCAGTGCAGTGCACTCAAAGACATTCTTCAAACAACTTGATAAGCGCTTTTCAAAATGCATTTTCTCTTTCCAAAAAAGTAAAACACCCTCTGAAGAGTGCGACTGCCTTTCATAAATTGACATCTCATTTTCTTGTCTTTTCATGCCAATGTTTGTCAATAGCATTTTTCAGTGGTTGCATTTCTCTTGCCAACATAACAGGTTATGGAATCAGTTCAAACTAAAAATCCAGTGGCCCACAAAATGATGAAATATGCAATGTGTGTTATGGCAAGCTATTTAAATGCTAATTTTTGAGATTAGTTAAATAAGTGTAACACCATTACATGTATTTAACGCAATTAAAACATTTATCTAATTTGACATTAAAACTGCTTAATTCTTATCTGTCTTTTAAAGAAGTGTCAGAAAACAGCACACGTGTTCACGCTCTTGCCAAGCTCTTGTGTATTCCGGTGTAAATGAGAAGGACCTTCTAAATGTCAGTTTTATTTATTAATCAATCACGTTATTCACGATTCATTATTCTGTCGACATACATTCTTATGGTTCTGTGAAGAAACTAATATTCACAGAACCTTTCCAATGCACATAAGGTGGAAAATGCAGTTTAGATGATTAAAATGTTTTTTACACTAAGAAAAGGGTGGTTCTTTTAAGAACTGTTTACTGAAAGGTTCTTTGGCGAACACAAAATGGTTCTTTTATGGCAGGGGTGGCAAACTCCGGTCCTGGAGAGCCGCAGCCCTGCAGAGTTCAGCTCCAACCCTAATTAAACCTCACCTGCCTGTAGCTTTCTAGTAACCCTTCAGACCTTGATTAGCTTGTTCAGATGCGTTTGATGTCAGATGCTGCGGCTCTCCAGGACCGACATTCGCCACCCCTGTTCTATGGCATTGCTGCATGTAATTTTGGTCACAATATAAGAGGTGAAGTCATATTTGTGTGAGATATATAAAGTCTTAATTGTGAGATATATAAAGTCACAATTTAAGATGCTAAATCAGATTTGTGATATATAAAGTTAAGATATGAAGTCGCATTCATTTGAAGTTGTGAGATCTAAAGTCGCACTTGTGAGACATAAAATCACAGTCTGTTAACATCATGGGTCCCTGAAGAACTTTTAACATCAGTGGAACCTTTACGCTATAACCGCTATAGAGACAATAGTCCGAAATCTCTTCCGTTTGACAAATTTCTACCTGTAAAGACCAATTATCTGTTTGTAAACATTCGGGATGCGCGCGCAGCATGGTTGCAGAAAACTCGGAGAGATAGCCTTTACAGCTAGTGAATTACAAGGATACGGCACAAAATACTTAGATTTAAAAAGAGTATAGATTATATTGATTAGATATATATTAAAATGTTATTTGCATATTACAACAGCTTGTCACCCAGCCATAAGCAATGTTATTCAACGAAACTGACGTTAGATAGTGGGATAGTCTTACAGCCCCGAAACAGGGATGACGTTTTTTACGGGCGGTTCAAGTGGCAGTCTATGGAGCCATGGAATAAAAGAATAAAAAAGGTAAATTTGATTTTATATTTCAAAATTCTGACTTTATTTTCGCAATTCCGAGATTATATCCCACAACTCCAGAGGAAAAACAACTCGTCATTCTCTTTTTTCCCCTCGCTCAGAGTTTATATCCCACACTACTGCTTTTTTCCCCTCAGAATTAACAAACTCACTAGTTTGGTTAAATCGAGTTATAAAGTCCGAATTAGGAGATATAAACTTGCATTTGTGAGAAACAAAAATCAGAATTGTGAGATAAAATAAAAAATTGTTATGTTAAAAAGTTAATAGTAATAGGTTTAAATAATATTTCATGCTGTAACTGTAGGGCTAATACAATAATGTAAAAAAAAATATCACAATATCCGATAATATTGTCTACCTAAATACACATAGGAATATGTCTTGAATAATGCTTATTTTCCGATGTGTCTCTTTCTTTTTGACATTATCACCTGTGTAGACACATTCCAATGATGGTAAGTTTAATTTCTTTGATTATAACAATTGTAGCGTTGTTTTTAAACTTGTAGTCTAGTCTTGATATATATCTTGCATGACTAAAATCAGGGATTAAAAACTAATTATGAGCAATTTTTTTTTTTTCTTTCTGGTACTATAGTGACTATAGTCTCTTTTGGCCCGTTTATAACGAAAAAAAAAAACATTTTAAATTCTTATAAAATAACTAATTTATTTAGAAGCATGAGTAATTTAAATTTCATTTGTGTATTTCAATTTTTATAATTTTTATTTTATAAATCAAAACACAGGGCCCACAATATAACGGGGCTGTCGAGGGGCGAGCTGAGATATAGCACTATATTTGTCTTCATCCATTTATTATAAGCAAAAAGACCAGTTTGGTAACTATGGGGCTAAAATGTTTTGGCAACTTACTTGTCTTTTTTTTTTTCAATAATGTCGATAATGATCTGTTACCTTACTGTTTACATCGACATCGTGATACTTACAAAACATCATCATTATACAATAATATCGTCATATCGCCCGGCCCTAAACTGATGGTCGAGCATCAGTTTCTCCTATGTAAATCCAAACCTTACCTATAAGTCTGATGGGAAAATCTGACTCTAGATCAGTGGCTGTGGAAAAAATGTGTTTAATTTCAAATATTCCGACGTGCAATGCATGGAATAAAAAGATTAGTTTTATTTAAATCTTCAAACACCTCAGTTTATCCTTAGGATTGTGTAACTGAAAAAGATCAACATTTAGCTACGGCGACAGAGCTGCTGAACAATCCACAAAAATTAATATGCAGGTTTTCACTTCAGCTGTAAAAGTTGACAGAAAAAAGAGAACGAAACATCCCTCACGTCTTATTTCTTTCATTAGGCCTCACACATAAATGTCAACACAGATAACGTCCTATTCCTGCAAGCTGGCTGACATTAAATGACACCCTGTGCACAGACTTTTATATTGCTTTCTCTGCAAAGTGATTTTGCAGGCTGAATCTTTTCTTTTCTTGCCTGACTCGTGTACAGCTGTGGTTTCCATTATAACGGATGAATTAAAATGCAGCCAGTGTCCTGGAAGTCGGGTAGTGGAGGAAGACATGAATACGTAGTAAACGTGCGGGATTTACTCTCAGCTGAGCTGAGACTACTTGACATTATTTGATGTCAGATCCAAAACCCCCTTCAAAAAAACTGCCCTAGATTCACTTTCTTCATCTGAAGTTTGACATATTTATAAATATCTAATTGAAAGAAAATTATGAAGATTTATGTGTGGAGCCACTGCCTACTGATGAATAGAACATTCAACATTATCATAAAAACTGTATATTGAATAAGACTGATTGAGACTTCTTATTTGCACACTAAAATTAGGTTGTCTCTCACAAGATACAATAGATAATTCAGCCCAATCAAGTCAGCCCATGACCATGAGTGAGTTTCAACATAAGAGAAAGTTCAGTCGAAATCAAATCCGTCATCATTTATTCACCCTCATGTTGTTCCAAATTTTATAACTTTCTTCCAGGGAACGCAAAATGAGACATTTTGAATTAAAATTGAGGTTTTTTTAAAACCCAAAAGAGACTAAAAGAACCTTAAAAGCATCATAAAACTGGTCCATATGAGTCCTGCAGTATTTCCTAGGTTATTTGTGTGGGATGGACTGATATTAATGTCAATGATGACAGGATGTTCATTTTAGATGAGCTTTCGACTTTAAGAAACATGATTAGTGGCATTGCCAAGATGATTAACAATGCTACATTTTCTGTAAACAGCACTGCAACAAAAAGGAAAACTTCCTTTACCTCTTCCGTCACCTTTTGAAGACCGGAATTTCCACAGAATGCTGGGTTCAGGTCGCCCGATGGCCAGACACATGAGGCTTACGTTACTGCCCTCGTTCACTGAAACATCCGCAGATATGTTTACAATCCTGGCAGGAACTGCAAGAAACCAACATAATGCAACACTGTAATCACACATTTGATAACTGTCTGCAAAAAAAAAAAATGTTGGCACTTAAGTGATTAATCATCAACTGATAAAAACTCATGACATCATCATTACCCAAAGGATGTTTTCAACATATTGTTAGCTTTAATCAGGATGAGTGTGTTTTTCACTATTCCATCGTTAGGGTTGGATTTAATAGATTTGTAAGGCTGAATCCTGTTCATTTATGCAACTTGCAAGCTGCAGATGCAAGTTACATTCATATTTTCTGTTTTCCCTAGAAAATTCTTATGCAAAAGTCTTGCAACATTTTCCAGGGCATGTCGTTATTTATATTTTATTAGGTTTTATGATTTTATAAAGAAAAACAAACATAATACATGCAGTGTACAAAGCAAAAGAAAAAGGTTTTATAAAAATACAGATCTCATGTTCAGACTGCTGTGACTTTGTGAGGACATCTTGAATATTATGATATGTACTACTGAGGTCTAACGTAGTATGTACATTATACAGTATAAACAGTAACAGTGTGAAATAATATAATATTTTTTAATAACTGTTTTCTATTTTTATATTCTTTTAAAATGTAATTCATTACTGTGATGGTAAAGCTAATTTTCATCCGTCATTATGCCTTTGGAGAAGAAAAAACATTTCCTGTGCTATTTAATATTTTTTGTGGACACATTTTTAGGATTCTTCACGAGGCCACATGCAAACCATATCGTGCTGCTGCGAGAGTGATATTGTGTTTATACAACAGTTTGATGGCATGAGTATGTAAATACGTAAGAAACAACAACGTAGTGTCTTTAAAAACCCTTATTTGTGCAATCCATATCCCTCTGCCATGGATTCAAATCTGAGCCCAAGCCTAATTTGAAAACACTTTAGAACTAGTAACAAAAGAACATTGAGTTGCTTCATTAAAACCTTGTTGTATTTCTGTATTAAAAGCTCACTGTACTATGTAAAGTATTATGAGAAAGAGATGGACTGAGTGAATGTGATCACCTGCATCTGATACAGCATTTATTCTTATGCTCAATCTTATATTCACAATAAAACATTCGTTTGAATGTCCGCTGAGGAAAGCGATATCTTTGTCATACTATCCTTTCATATGTTAAAAAGGTGATGTCCGATGATAGTGCTGCTCAGTGCTTTTGTTGGCTGCGTCTAACAGGCTGTAATTGAAACTAAAAATAACTTGCTTGTTTACAACCTAGTTTCAGTCTCTTTTAATATAAAATAATATCACTCATAAAAACAGTCTCTTGTCGCTATCTAAAATCTAAAAATTAAAAGATCTAAAAAAATCTAAAAACAACTAAAAACTAAAATCTCAAACACACACACTGTTTCCCAATACTAAATACTATTATTAAATACTACTATTATTTATATAAAATATTTATTGACTAATATTATTTAATAAACAACAACAGCCTTCATAAAAGCTAAGCAATTCAGTCAAAAGTACAAAGGCAGTGTTCTGATATACAGCATTGAAGTTACATAAAATATAACATGATGAGATTTTGCCCTCGGCCAAAACTATTTGATCTGGAACAAATAATAGATTAATGATACTAAAGTCTGTCCGTTAGATTTATCCAAAATGAATTATAACTCATGTTTAACCACCATAGACCCTTCATAAAAGCAGAGTCAGCGGCAAATTCCAGAAGATCTGACCGGGGTAAGGCCGCTCTTGGCCGGTTCATAAGCGCTGAACAGCCGCTGTCGCCCTGAAGCTCACATCTCCAAAGACGCTTAAGCAAATTAGATAGATGTTATCTTTACCAACAAACCGCATATTTGAAGTCTAAATAAGTAGATTCTTGCCTAAAACTCTTAAAACTACATTCCATGACACAAAAACAATATTATTTATAAAATTATTGTTGATTGATGTGGAGTGATACAAAGTGAAATGGTTGGAGTTCTGATATCGCTTGAATATTGTACTCTTATCAGCCAATCAGATTTGAGGACCAGAAAGAAGTGTTGTATAAAGTTAAATATTTTTAATTTCCCACCCGTAGAGACTGGTATGTGAACTATAATTCTAACTTGAATTTAGATGGTTATCCTCTAACACTGAATTTGATGTATGGATTCTAGATACAGTAATTGATTTGATTGTACATCATTGAAATGATTCTTTAAGCTTTGTAGATAAATCTTCATTCAGTCCATTAGATAACACCTCACTATTACACGCTGTGGTTTGATTGACGTGATGAGACGAGCAGGTCATGCTCTGTTAAGGTAATGTTGTTTATAACTTGACTGGAACTGGAAATGGTATCCAGACAGTCTGTCAGTTTTCTTGACTGTGTTCCATGTATCAGTCTGAATAAACCAACCAGCCAGCATCTCACAGATATTATTTAGTTGGCGTGCTATCGGGCCTGCCTCATACGGGAGTCCGCTATCTGTGTTTGTTGAAAAAGTAAATATTTTATGGTAAATTCTGTTTACTGAAGTTTTAGTGAGTCATCCAAGTAGGCACAAGAATTTTCTTGAGGGATGTCACTCACACACACACGCAGGTACACCAGCGTGCACAAACACACTCCAATATGACTGAATAATTGATCTGCAAAAGAAGTCTGGACTGCAAGCAAAAAAACAGCTGCTAATATAGATACTGAGGTCAGAGTCTTCCAAGAGTCTGCAATCTGACTGCTGATTCGCTCGCATGCCGTTAAATATTTAGCATATTAATGGGAATGATTCAGACAAATGTGTAAATGGAAAACATAAATTAATTTAGTTTCAAATAAATCCAGTTATCCACGTAAGCCACCAGTGTATGACAATATTGTCTTATCTATCAAATCATAACAGCAGGGGGAAAGTCCTGATGGGACTAATTAAATTTTTATTCCAGAACAATCACTTTCTGCCTGTAATAAAATTGAAAATACTTCTAAAGAACAAGTTTCACGAGTTATAGCTTAAATGAGTTTGTGTGTGTATGTGTGCATGGCACGAGGTTGAAGCAATGAAACTGGCCAAAATGATTCATCGTTCAAAAGAGTATATGTATATTTGTGTCTCTGACAGGGTTATTATGTTTAACTTAAACTAAAACTGAACTAAAATAAAATAAAACATATAAAAAATTACTTTATTGCAGCTAGTTGCAAAGGCAATATTTCTTTCATTGTTTCAACTT
>JAHKKF010532950.1:1484-21513 GCA_019740295.1 Labeo calbasu
GTTGGCTAGATAAGACCCTTCTTCCTCGGCTGGGATCGTTTACAACCGCATTTGGGATCGTTTAAAGCTGCATTTAAACTGCATTTTGGAAGTTCAAACTCGAAACGCTATATCAGTCCATCATATGGAGAAAAATCCTGAAATGTTTTCCTCAAAAAACATAATTTCTTTACGACTGAAAAAAGAAAGACATTAACATCTTGGATGACAAGGGGGTGAGTACATTATCTGTAAATTGTTCTTCTGGAAGTGACTTCTTCTTTAATCAGACTACAAATTGTGTGCTTGCTCTAAAAGACAAAGGTGATGTGCGACGTATATTTAATCCTTCAAATATTCAATTATACATTGTGTCATGTAATACTTGGACAGAGAAGGCTGTAGCTCAACTATACAAAACTCCCATGTAGTTCAGTGTACATGTATTTACAGACAGAGCTGTGTGACTAGCTGTCAGCCCATGGTGAAGTTGTTGTGGCATAATCAGGACAGGGCATAATAAATGAGCTAAATGAGTTAGCATGTGCAAAAAGTGCACTTACGAATCTGGCTCGAGGAGGATGTGAAACAAACCAACAAGCCAAGTGTTAGGTGCAGCAGAAAAACACAAGAAAAACATCCCAAGGCTATTTTTTCCATTACCATTGTAGTGGCGTGCAAACCCATGAATTATGGAAGGTTGCAAGTTGTGTTAATAGCACAGTCAGTGCTGCCTCTGTGGTCGCTCACAATAGACATCCAGCCCTCCTAAAGTTCACCGTGTTTGTATAAAGCGAGCTAAAGATGGACCTCAGCGTGCAGCAGGTGAGTAATGACTGGATTGTTAGTGTCCCTTTCAAAAAAGTGAACCCCACACAAGAGGTTTCGAACCCTCCCAGACTGCACCTGTGGACAATGCCAAGCACTCAGTATAAATAGCCATATTGTCTGCAGGCTGTTAGGCGTTTGGAGTGTGTGGGAGGTGAACGGCCAATTAAAGCTTTTGTGCATGAGCCAAATGCATCGACTCCCTCAGCAGTGACTAAAAAAGGTGGCTCACCCTGATCACTCTGTTTTTGGCTATTGAAACTGAATTGTATTAGATCCAGCGCATGAGTAACTACTTCCAACCTTTTGATTAGCATATTCTCACTTCACTAATTATTTCTTAGTTTTAATGTGAGACTAACTTAAAAAACATTGTCTAACAGACTGCAGTGGACAAGTTCAAGCATAGATGGATTTAGATTTGATGGAGTTTAAAGTAATGTTAATGGCTTGCCCAGCATATACTTAGTGGTCTAGGTTTACATATTTTGCTGCTCACACCATGAAATCAAAAGAGCTTCAAGCAATTTGCACTGTAGATTCAGCATTTACAATTTTTCAAAAGTTAGTCATCCATGTTTTAAGAAAAAAAAAAACACACGCCATTAGGAAATGCTAATTTAAGATAGCACTTTCATAAATACAAGAATAAAACAATCATTCACAGAATGCAAATGGGTCATTCCACAAAATCGGTGCGTTTTGCTTCCCTAAAAAAAAAAATCAAACATTGATTTAATATAACAAATAAATGTGCAATTTACAAACATAATAATATGTATTCTTTCATCAATATTACATAAAAAGTCAAATAAATATTATTTGAAATCATTTAAATAGCATTTATGCTGGTAAGGGTATAAGGTTTTTGGCCTGTCCCTCACTATGATTTTGCTTTTTCAGCAGGACTTTAAATTTGCAAAATGAAGGCAAAATTATATAAAAATCACATTTGCATATTGTTCTAAATATAGTCTCACTGTTAATCAGTGCTTTTGGCATACTTATGCTTTTCTTCTATAAAATATAAATAATTTTATTGGTGTCCCCTGTCAGCCCTGTTACCTTCATTAAAAAAACATTATTTACATTATTGTAAAATAATATACATTCAAGTGACATGACTTGTAGGAGGTTACATCATCTTCTCACTCCTCTATAATGTTCTATTTTTTATGATTTATGAGGCTTGACTTGTCAATCCTGTTACCATTTTGAAAATGTAAATTTAAACAATTATTTCTTACATTTAATATAATCAATATCTACAAGTAAAATCCTTTCAAAGAGTACAGTGTACATGTGCTTTTGTGAACTTGACTATTAGCTAGCAAATAGCAAATTTGCTTGAAATCGTCAAACCTGTTACTGTCAACCTGTTACTTTTTAGAATAACAGGGATGGCACTGATTAGGTTTGACCCTGTTTTTAAAGATTGCCTGTGTAAAATTCAAATATTTCAACATTTCAAACATTAAGTATATTATTGAGCTAATGCCTATATCATTCAGTGGCATACGAGTTCTAATGAAAACTATCTAGTATGTAGTAAAGCTTGTCGGTAACAGGGGTGACTTTATCACCCCTGTGTGTTGATTTTATTTTTCACCTTCCAAGTGGAAAAGGCACCAATTTTGTGAAATGACCCATATGTACATTCCACTGTCATAGTTTTTCAGTATTATTCTATGTAAACATGAGTTTAAGCCATGTGTAATTTTAAGACAATCTCACAGCATTTTGTGAATATTTTATGTTTATTTAGTTGAAATTCATATGAATTTGCTTATGGTTTGTTTAGGGCTGTGATTAGGGACAGGCCTTCATGCCTAAAATTGTTTCTAAAAATGAAATGTTTTTTGTACGATTCACATTGTATTCATACAAAATTGCCTCCTCATAAAATAGTTTTTTTTTTTTTTTTTCAGTGCGATCAAGTTTGTAATTTCAAGTAGAAATAGTCATGCCCTAAAGTTACATATTTAAAGACATAGTTCACCCAAAAATTAAAAATCTGTCACCCTCATTTCGTTCCAAACCCTTAAGACCTTCATTCATCTTTGGAACACAAATTAAGATATTTTTGATGAAATCCACAAGCTTTCTGACCCTTCATAGACAGCAAACCCTGATAGCACACATACGATAGCACACATGCGAATTTGATGTCTGCATTTATATCTGCAAGACGTATTTTTTAGAGCGTTTGCTCATCTGCAATATGTCTATCAGATGTCAAATAGACGTCTATTAGATGTCTTTAATATGTGTATGATTTAGAATGTATGCAAAACTGACATCTGAAAGACGTCTGTCAGATGTTTGTACACAGCAGATTCTTTTCAGATCAAGAGATCTTTAACAGACATCTTGTAGACGTACATGTACTATATGGGAAGCTATTGACACGTTCAAGGCCAAGAAAGGAAGTAAGGACAAATAAAATAAAAACAAAACAAAATAAAATAGCCCATGTGACATCAGTGGTTCAACCATACTTTTTGTGTGCAAAGAAAACAAAAACAACTTCTTTATTCAAAAATGTCCTTGCTACCTTTCTGGGCCTTGAATGTGTCAGTTGTTGTCTATGCAGACTCAGAAAGCTCTTGGATTTCATCAAAAATATCCTAATTTGTGTTTTGAAGATGAACGAAGGTTTTACAGGTTTGGTGAGTGAGTAATTAATGACAGAATTTTATTTTTGGGTGAACTATCCCTTTAACTATGACATTAGTCATATGAATTTATGTGTGAATAACGACCACTGACTACATGTACATATTTGTTAGTTAATGTATAAAATAACACTTTGTGGTAAGTTTTAGTACATGCCTCAACTCATCACTAGTTCATATTACGGTAATATTTAATTTAGGTATTAGTACATGATTATTCAGGTTATTGTAAAGTGTTACCAATGTAGCTTTTTAATCAATAGTTCAAACAAATTAAATTTTAATGAACTTAGATTTTTGACACAATATTACGTTTGATCCACCAACAAAAAATAAAGAAGAATGAACTGTCTGTCTCCAAGCAAAAATAACAGCAGTGTTTTGATCCTGAATGAATCAGTGTTTTGAATGAACGACTCAGTGATTCACTTATAAAGACAGTTACTTTTCTCCACTTGTACTTGCGGTGCATCGATGAGAAAGAGTCACTGAAAACATCCATCACTACTGCACAGCAGAGAAATACGAAATAGGAGTGAAAAGTGCCGTTTATTAGATTTTTTCCTTTTCTTTTTTCCCTCAGTAAATCAACCAATGGCTTACTTATAGGTGTCTATAAGAGAAAGTATTTTAACATCGAAAGCAAGGAGACAGTGATGAAAAAATGATCTAAAAGCACTCTCTCCAGGTATCATGTTACATCTCTGGGTAAGTGCTGATTATATTGCCCCAGTGTATTGCACTTGTCTGTCTCCTGTTGTGTGGAGTGTTTCAGCATACCCAAGTACGTTTTTTGCTACTCACTTGTTCATTGGAGTTGAGGACTGGGAGGTGTCCAGCAGAGTACATCGCTTGGAACTGCGATAGAGGGTAGAAAGACAAGAGCTGCCAGCTGTGTCTCCATCTGCTTGCATCTGGCATCAAACTGAGACTGACTTGTGAAGCTCTGCAATAGACGCTTGTGTGATTCAAAGATGGGAAAAGGCCTTTTTGATTAGCCAGCAACAAAACCACAATTTCTTTGACATGATTAAAACCTTAACTTGCACAATGTAGTCCCATTACATCAGTCCATTACAGACATCACTCATTGATTAAAGTTTTCAACTGAGTGTTTTTTTATCCTCAGGAAAATAAAAGAACTTGAACCATGGAAGAAACAATAAAACAAAAAGCCCCAGATTCTGTAATTGGCCTTTCAAAAAATACTGCACTTTGTACTAGCTGGGGAATTATAGGTTCCTCTTCTGTTTTATATTGGAGTTCAGGGAAGACTTTTTCCACTATGTTCAAACAGATTGCTTTTTCTTAATAAATATAACCTGTCCTAATCAATATGATTTTATTTTAACAGTGTTCTGTAACTGTAAAACCTTCAACAACTGTCTAATATTTGTTGTTCCCCTCTCTCCTCTCGCTGATAAAGCAGCCTGCTTATTTGGCATGACACATGTAACTGCCGCTGGCTTACCTGCCATGAATATATTTGCTGTGTGCAGTATAAATCATGGTAAAATATTATCAATGATACAGCAGAGAATGATTACAACAACCATTGTAATCTCTCGTTAATCAGGCCTGTCACAATATCTGAGGAAAGGAAACATATCTAGGGGTCACATTTCAAAGAATGCACAGCTGAGTACAGAAGAGAGATCACTCGCCGTGTGATATGATGGTGTTAGTTGCATGAGGCCTGATCTGGTGGTCATGACTCCCTCCTTCCACATTAATTCAAGGCTATCAGCTACTGAGCACGTTCAACATGAAAGAAGCCTGTACCATATATATCAGCATGGAGCACTGAGCATACAAAATAGCTTGGGATGCTTTTATCATCACAAACTCGTCCGCAGATAAGGTGTCAGCCATTTTCAATGCATTTCTCTTCTATAATCGATTCACCAATCGCTCTAGTGTACACTGTAATAGTGTGTAATATTTACAGAAAAATACAAATTCCACAGTAAAAAACTGTACAGTAAAAAAATTTGATGCACCAAAAGACAGTAGAACTGGTGACTCAAGTATTTTATTATTTTTTTTTTTTTAAATAAAATATTTTTAACTTAAAAGTAAATATAATAAATATGCTTCTTCATGCTTCTTTCGGATTCCACAATGTCACTAATTTTAATAATTCCCACCCATAAAAATAAAGGTTCCAAACGGGTGTTTTTGCAGTGATGCCATAGAAGAACCAGTTTTGGTTCCCCAAAGAACCTTTCAGTTCAGAACGATTTTGAAGAACAATTCAAGAATCTAAAGAACCTTTTTTTGACTATAAAGAACCTATTCTGCATTTGAAAGGATCCATGGATGTCCAAGGTTCTTCATAGAACCACTGATGCCAATAAAGAACCTTTATTTTAAAAGTATGCAAAAAAGGTGCGCTAGACTGTAAAAAATATATATACCACTCTAAAACATCCTGAAAAATCCATGCTTGTGAAGGTTCTGCATGATGCTCTCGTAAACATTTTCAGGGTCTGAATCGGGCATGAATTGGTTTGGTAAAATTGACAGAATTGTAAATACTTACAGCTGAGCAGATGAAACTCATGGTTAAACGAAAACCAAATTGACACAATGATGTCTCTTACTGAAATAGAAATCGTTTTATACATATTTTGGACTATGGGGGAACTGTGGACTGTTTCAAGTCAAGTACACTGTTAAAAACAATTTGTTGAGTCAACTTAAAATAATTTGTAACCTGGCTGCCTTAAAATTTTAAGTTCAGTCAACTCAAAAAAAAGTTTATTCAACTTGAAATGTTAAATTATACTAAGTAACAGCTTAGATATTTGAGTTGAATCAACTTAAAATTTTAAGGCAGCTGGGTTACTTACCAAATATCTAAGTTGTTACTTAGTCCAACTTAACATTTCAAGTTGACTAAACTTATTTTAGTTGACTGAACTTACAATTTTAAGGCAGCAGGGTAACAAATTATTTTAAGCTATTTTTTACAGTGTATGGAGTATGTCAAGTGGTTGCACTCTGTGAACTACTGGTGCTACCTTTTGCAGTTCACAGCTCGGGAAATAAAATACTGATATGATGGCCACAGTTACTAAAAGAGCTTATAGGTGCCAATGGATGTAAGCGTAGGCTTAAACCAAATGCTGTACCATTGATTTCCACCACAAGGAGTCTAAACACCCCTGAATATCGAGTGAAATCCACGATGAGAAACTCCTTCAGTGGCTGCGGCGTCATGACAAGTGTCTGCATGGTTACGTCCTGTTAGGATGGCATCTAGCATTTCTTGTCTCTGCCGTTTGGAAGCTCTTTCAGTAGCTGTGGTCTAGTAAAAGCCTTAAAGGCTCATCAGGGCTAAAGTGGAGAGAACAAAGACGCGGGTCTTTTGGAAGTTTTATTCGTCCACAGGCATCTTCCCATTCTTCTATCCTCTTCTTTTTCCTCTACTAGGAAAGCTGTGAAGACTTACATCGCTTCTCTTGTTGCCATTTAGCTGAAAATTACAACCAAAAGCTGTACAATGTGGCATCGTATAAGTACTGTATTTAAGAGTTGTGTTGTGGTAAAAACAGCAACAAGCTATGCCAGTAGCTCACCAAGTGCAAACTTTGACATCATCGAAATAATGGCTCCCCCCATAGTCCAAAATATGTATAAACATTATGTGGATTTTTAAAAATAATGTAAATCATGGGTTTTCTACTAAATATTTCAGTAAGAGACATAATTTACATTATATTAAGCCATACAAGTCTTAATACCCCAGGGTTCCCTTTAAGGAGCTTGTCATTTCTGGAACACAATCTAAGCGGTTCGCCAATTACAAAACACTGGTCCAGCTAACCAATCAGAGCACATTTCATATCTCAGAAGAACAGATTTCACTGAAACAGAAACTAAACAGAGGTGCGTTGCTTTTCCCGAAAGCAACTATGGTTGCAAGTTCTGTCATTACCAATACAGTTCATTGGAACTAGCAAAAATATTTAGCTAACGATGCTTTTGGGAAATTCACCCCAGGTTGTTTGAGACAGGCTGGGAAGAAAGGTGATGCAACAATGTAAAATATGTGAAAAATAATGAGTTTTTGGAACAATCAAGCATGAAAACCTATTTTAGTACACCCTCTAAATCAAAACTTCATAAAAGAGCATAATTGATCCTTTTAATGAATCAGCTCAAACTTGTATCACCTGGATTATTACGGTGGTTATCATTAAGCTACATTTTAAGTTAAAACGTCAATTTTGGTAGTTCAAGATTGATAACGTTATAGCAGGAATATGAAATATATGGTTATAAGATGTAAAATATGCAGGCACCAATATGCCATACTGTAATATCACAAACATTGTCACAGGTTTTACTGTGAAGTTCTGGCAAGCACAGTTGTTACTTTGAAAAACAAAAAGTACGTTTGTTGGGTTCATCCCTCCACTGTATATTTAATTGTTTAAATGCCAGTAAAATAACATTAGGTATGAAATATTGCATGAAATGCATTCAGTTCTATAATAACAGTGCAAGTACAGCTAAAGTTCATTTATTTATTTATTTTACTGAATTTGACAGGTGTACCCTATATGTGTATTAAACATTAATATTTTCTCTCCAATATGGTGCAGTGCCTGACGTTCACGTCTACATTATAATTGCAATGTGTAAAGCCAAATGTATGGTTTTCTAATGCTGAGTGGATCACCTGTCGGAGCATTTGGAAGTTGACTGGAGTTTTAATGATGTCTGTTCAATGCATGTTCTATGTTTGTGTGGCGGAAAGGAGGAAGAATTAAGTGAGAGGTATCATTCAGAGAGCGCAAGCTGTTGGCAGCTACACAGGGGGTCGAAATGATGAAACATTCATTTCTTTAAAAATCACAACTTTCAAAAGAGCTCACAGTGTTCCAAATAAAAAAGGCAAAAAGAAGTTCATAACAGGTTCTTAATTATAGGAAGGCAATGAAGAGGGTGGCAATGACATTTCAGTGAGTGGACCACTTTTGTAGATGATTAACATTTCCGTTGGATCAAAACGTTTCCATTAGCAGGAAGAATTTCAACCGTGACTGTATCAAATGCACATCGGGTGGGCTTTCAAGTGCCAGTTGTTCCATCCTAGTGTGGAGAGACCACCTAGAAATACTCTGCATGAAATCCAAAATGTAAAAAGATGACTTCTTGCGCCATCACCGCGCAAATCATATGCATTCACATTTCAATCCCTTTGTCTTGATTCAATAGTGCTCTTTCAAGGACAACAGAGTGATGGAAAGTATCAAAGGACATTACAGATAAGCTGCATGTACTGGAAAAGAAGTTCCCTAAGGCATTGTTGGCTTACTTTCAGACAGATTTGGACACAAACTCTGAAAATTGGTTGTAACAAACTTGATGCAATGCACTGCAAATTTTACGTAGCCAGCTGAACCTTTGTGTCTAGAATTTTTGAGAATCTTTCTGTGACGTTTATAGAGGAGCATGTATGAGAAAATGCTCGCTCACTCAGAATCTAGACTAACCTGACACTGCTGAATATCATATAGGGCACACTGTGAGTAACGCCGATCCTCACTCTGGCTTTAATCTTAGATGTATCCTGGAGGAAAAGCAATCTGTAGCAGAAGTGAATCCTGTACTCTCTCTCTCTCTTTTTTTTTTTTTTTTTTTTTGGCACTGTAGATGAAATTCTGAAGCTGTACGTGAGACAAGGCAGATGCACAAGAGCACAATCCACTTGTTATTATGGCTATTTGTGTGCCTCTTTCCTACAAAGTGCCAGGGGAGTTTCACAGCTATTTCCGAGATCTGCTGAAAAGCTTTATGCCACTTTAGACTGGGTCAATTGGTATTACTGATGAGAGTACAAAGAGAAAATACAGAATAACTTATTACATAGGCCTACAGTTGTAGTTCATTTCAGTCATAAAAATCTCGTTTTTAGTCCTTTTTAGATCTTGTCCTCCTTTGTTAAAAAGTTATCAAGGTGGATGTTAAAGGTTAACCCTAATGAAACACTATAACATCATTAACCTCTTAACTGCCCCAATGCCCCACCCCTTTTTAAAAAAAGACATGAAAATGCACTGAATTTAAGTAGTTGTAATTTATGAATGCTTTGGAATTCAGACCTAAGGTTGGTCTAGTGTTTACTGTAAAAGAAATGTGCTGAGCTAAAAATGAATTTTATAGAAAACAAATATTTGACAGTATATGTTGTTATAAAATCAACACCATACGTCTAACCAAACTATGTTCCAAATTTGAATTTGATATCACAAAAATTAAGGTTCCTGAGCTTTTAAGTGCTATGCCTAAAATAGCCACCAGATGACAGCCAAAACTCTCTTTTAAATGCATTTTCGTCAAAGATTTATAAAGTTTTGATTATAAAATGTTGTAGTAAATTTTGCAATATGACAATTGACATCACCTACTAGAAGGAGGAGCTGCTAAAAGATTTTAAGTACCATTTCCATTATAACACAATGTCCAATTTCAAAACGGTTTTTACAAGCATGAATTTTGAGTGCTTAATCCTTCAACTGAAATTTAGGATCTAATTTAGGATGCTTCCTAAAATGTGATAGGGGACAAAAGGCCATTAGAAAGACTGCCAAGTTAACAGTTTAAACACATTGCAAAAAAAAAAAAAAAAATGGCGTAGTATGTAGCCTATTATTTTTTTTGCCATTTCTATCTTCTGTTTTAAAAACTAAAGGTGAATCACCTTCACTGATGTATTAGTGTTCAGACTTGATTGTGATTGGTAGGAAAAACCAAAAGAGGCAATCAGTTCAACGCCATTGGCTCTGCGCTGTTGTGTGTATATTATTCATTAGAAGGAACGCCCTCCGATTGATTTTTAACCAGTCATGAACGCACTGCAGCGGTGCTAGGAGAGTCGAGACACGTGGAGAAGAGATGTGAGCGTTTTTAGCAGGAAACGCTGCGGTAAGTTCAAAATCAGTAAACAGTTTTATATCCTGATAAAAGAGAGAACGTAAAATCTTTTTTCTGTTCATAGTTCAGCTACCCTAATACTCATGAACCAGTAGTGGTGACGGTCAGTCATATTCTATATAGTCTTTTCCAAAATAAAAATATTTGTGCAAATATCTAAGTTGAGTGGTCATGATGATACCACAGATTTTATTAAATATACAAAAGCAATGAATGAAAAAAGAAAACACAAAATAATAATGGGCATGAATGCAAACTATCATTTTATTCTCCAGCTGCTAAAATAAAAATAAATAAATAAATAAAAACAGCTAAAACCAGCCTAATTTGGCCACTTCCTTAGCTGGTCAGGCTGGTCTTAGCTGGCATAGGTGGAGGGTGAGCCAACTCCAGGGTAAGGCTAAACGCAGCCAAATCTATTAACCATAATCTCTTCTTTTTAGGAAAGAACTGGCCATGAGTGTCATGTAGGCTAATAAAGTATTTTTAATAGGACTGAATTTGTATTTAAAATGATTACAATTTAATACAAACAAATTTATAATTAGAACATTTCATTTCCATGGTTCAAACAGTGAAAAAATTGTATACAGAAAGCGAGTTTTTAGCAAATGTATTGTTTTAATCACTGAAGTTGTCTACACTGTAAAATGAATCTCTTACTTACATTGTGCATACATCTGCGCTTTGTTGTTTATGATGAGAGAATTCAAGAGTTCCGCGCACTCAACAAAACCGATGAGTTTCAGCGATGACTCATCTGAACGCCTCTGATTGGCCATTGCATTTTTAAGCTCAACAGAATCGTGTGTGATTAGTTATAATGTGCAACACTGTAAAAACGCCTAAAAATAATTATGGTGCAACGTGAGCAGATCTTATAATGCCACAATCGACACTTTCTATTAATTTTCACTTTGTTAACAACAGACATAATAGATTTAATTTGTTTGTGCAAGGGGCGTTTTTGACCAATTTAGTGGCATTTTTTCCCCATGACAAGTTTGTAGTGCTTGTATAAGATAATGATACAATTGGCTTTAAAAGATTATTTACATGTTTTTCTTTGGTTTTATAAGAGGCCAGTAGTCCTGGGTTGCTTCCCAAAAGTAACTGACAAACAAATCAGACAGGAGAGTAGATTACCTTAGGTGGACTTAAACTTGAAACATTGTGTGTATTGATGTCTTTCCGCAGTTGAAATAAAGTATGTTCTGATGTTCACTCATGTTTTTTTCATGCTTTAAGTATAGTACTAATAAGGCAATACACTGATCTGTCAGGACACATTAAAGAACCACAAAACGATATTTATTTTTTGAATTTTCTTATAAAAATTACAACATTTTAAAGCTGAGACCTTGTTTCATAGACCTTGTCTGTCAGGGTGTTGTCAGTTTCCTCTTTGCTCCGCGATGTATTTTTCACTGCGTGAGAACATGATGTGCACTATATCATATAACTAAGGAGGGCAGGTTTTTGTGAACGGTCAGTTGGTTGTAAGTTCCATTGTTACCAATAGTTCAGTGGTACTTGCAACTACCCCTGAAGTGTTAAAATGTATTTGTTCATACTGAACAGTTTCATGTTTTTTTTTTTTTTTTTGAATATATGCTGTGTGTCCTAAAGCAGTCCTGGTGCTTCTGCTGCTGCTCTGACTGTTGTTCTTACTTCATCCTCAAAAGTTTGACCCAAACATTTTAATCTTTTCAAAGTTTCTCTGTTTTCTCCATTGCTAATTTTATCCCATTGTTATATGACAAAGTGTTTCATGTGTATGGAAATTAGCTGTTGCATTTGACCCTCATCCATATGGTGGTGTCTGCCATTGGTCAGCTAACAGATAGTCCTGATAGTCCGAATTTATTGGTTGAGACGGCTGTGTTGAACTGGTTGGATTAGAGTAATGTTTTTCCAGCACCATAGTGTTTACACTTTTTGGTAGGATCGGCCGACTAAAGATTTATTTCTAATTGACTCTGCTGGGAGGCAGTTTTAAATGCAAAATGGGGATTATTATTTCTGTTGGATTTAGAATTATTTTGCTCTGTTTGCTCTGCATGTAATCTCACTTCAGTCTAGGATTAACAATTGAGATATTAAAGATTTCCTATGTGATTTCTCATTTTGAGTGTAATCAAAACCTCCCAAGTTGCCTGTTCAGCAGGTCTCCTTGAGCCACGTCTAATGTCCACATTAGCGTAATTTAAACAAGTGCAGACCGTGTGCAAATATCCTTCAAGTTGTGGCCATATGAGGGAAGATCCATGGAGAGCAGCACTGTAATGAAGTCAGAAGGCTTAAGCCACTGTTCTTGTGGGAGGAAAACCTTCAATAACACTCACACCTGGCTTAACACTCCCCTTTTAACACTCATTTATTTTCATGTAAAGGGAGAGAGAGGATCATTTATTTCATTTGTAATGAAATGTGAGCACTGAGACTGGGGGTGGTATTGATTGCGCGCATCCACTCCATCACTTCTGGCCCTTCCTTTGATTGGGAGATGTGCATGCTCGTGGAATCCCTAAGTAGATCTCCACAGCTGTCATGGAAAATGGATAGAACTGACAGGCGGACGTGACTGACACATCTCTTAGGAAGGTTAAAACCCCACATTGTGAACCATCTCCTGCTAATGCAGGGCTTATTTTTAGTTATTTTGTAGCCCATGCTCATTAGAATGGGAAATGTGTCCTGTACGTAATGGTGTAGGCAAGGGTGGAATTACGAATGCAGTAGGATGCCATCCGCCTTGTTTTACCAAAATGGAAATGGGGTCTGTCTCTTGTTAAATCTGAATTTTTCACATTTCCTAAAAGTTTTTTTTTTCTCCTTCTGGAAAGCAGTTCATATCACAAACAGAGTCTATAACAAGAATATCTGACAATATTAGATATTCTTTCTCAAAGATACTATGATTGTATATTTTATAATCATCATCATCATCATCATGTTGTGTGTTTTCTTCCATTTATAGATGACAGGTCTTTATATAACACCTGTCACTCTTGAGCCAAACAGGCCATTATATATCCAAAGTTCTAGTATAAAACTCTAGATGGTGCAATCCGATAGGGCAAACTCAATCTGACATAAAAACATCATTACACATGGCACAGCTGATTGGTTCTTTGTGTATCAGCAGCCAGTGAGCTTGCTGTAGAAGTTGCAGCAAGCTTCAGAAGCCCTCCACCTTCCCCAGCTCCACCTGTATAGATCTGCTACGAGCAGATCATGTATGCTATATAGAGGTTATTTCATATATGTTATATGTGCAGCAGCAGTAGTTTTTACATGTTCACAGCAGCTTGTTGTGGATGTATTGGCAGTAGCAAGTCTCGGTACCAGCAGCGTAGCAGATCTATTCCGCCACAATCAAAAACATTAACATTGTCATGTTATATATTGTCATGAACAGTGTTGGGGGTAACGCAGTACAAGTAACGCAAGTTACGTAATATTATTCTTTTTTCCAAGTAACTAGTAAAGTAATGCATTACTTTTTAATTGACAAGAAAATATCTGAGTTACTTTTTTCAAATAAGTAACGCCAGTTACTTTTCCCCCCATTTACTGATTAAAAGCTCTGCTTTCCCCATGTTGAGAGAAATCGGGAGTGAGATGTTAGTTCTAAAATAAATGTAAACATGCATTAATTCATCTCACTCACAAAAAACAGATTCAGTATTCCTCAAAATGAATAAAAACAGTAAAATTCAACTCAGAATATGACTCAAACCTGCAATAATTAAATATGTTAAATAATACAAATGTATGTCTTTGCTGCCGACCTTCGATAATCCAATTCAACCATACTAATAAGCAAAAAATACTCAAGATAATCTAACATTTGTTTTCCTTTTTTATTGCTGAAGAGTTGGTATTTTTTCTTCTGCTTCTTTCTCTCATTACTTTCCATAAAAAGTAACTAATTACGTTACTTAGTTACTTTTTATGGAAAGTAATGCGTTACTTTACTTTTACGTTACTTTTTAAATATAGGTAGGGTTTGCTTGTTTGTTTTCAATATAAAAGTTATATTTTTGGCAAATGTAAAAGCCTTTTCACACCAAAAGCCTTGAGCTTTGAGAAAAGTAAATTCACGTCTGTACAACAGAAAGTAACTAAGTAACGTAATTAGTTACTTTTTTAGGAAGTAACTCAATATTGTAATGCATTACTTTTAAAAGTAACTTTCCCCAACACTGGTCATGAAATATATTTATACAACAGTTCTTTCTGGTCCTAGAATCTGACTGGCTGAGAGGAGTGTGATATTCTAGTGATTTCGGAACTTCACCATTTGTATCACTCCTCTTGCAGTATTTCTCATTTCGAGTGTCATGGCAGACACCTAAATCCACTATAAAATGTATAAATAATACTGTTTTTGTGTCACAGAATGTAGTTTTTTAGGCGAGTATGTACTTGTTTAGACTTCAAATATGCGATTTGTTTCAGTGTTTTCGTAGATGTGAGCTCCTGGGCATCAGTGGCTCTTCAGTGCTCATGAACCTGCTGAAAGCAACCTTACCTTGGCCAGATCTTCTGGAATTTGCCGCTGGCTCTTAGTGTTTGAGGATATGCTCAATTTTCATATCGTCCTATCGTCAGCCTGTGAGATCGCCGATGCACAATATTATCGTGCTAATTTATTTAATTATATACTTCCTTTCATTAACGGAAAGTGATATAATATGACTTAATTTATGTTTAACATGATAACAATTTAATAGAAACGTAAGTTATTAATGCTTACATTTCCTTAGTTATTCAAAAAGCGGCTACAGAAAACGAGCGAAGAAAATTAACATAATGACTAGCCTGGCCTATAGTCTAGCACGAGTTTATGCACTTTAAAAAACACTCCCGGTACCATAGGTGAATACAATAGTTGCATCACTGTATGATGAATAAATCTCTTACCCCTTATTTAGACTGCACACATCTGCAGCGCGAAGGGGGGCCGTTCACCCCAAAACGAGTTACTTTGCCCGCCTTTTCCATCCTCTTACCTCCTTGCTGAAGGTGATCGATTTCAAAAGTGAAAGTAAAACTGGAAAAAAGCGCATAAGAAAGCGATTGCACGCTTTCGCGAGCGTCAGCAACTGCAAGCAACCACAGATTGCACGCTTCCCACCAGAAGTGTCCCGCTCACCGTGATTTATGCCCCCCGTAGAAATTTAAATGCCACTCGATGGAGGTGTCCTGCCACCAGCTCTGCGACTCTAGTCAATGCTTGCTTGTGTTTATACCAGCCACCTCGCAGCAATTTTCTGAAGCGCCCCAGAAGTGGCTCTCTGCACTGAATCGCTATAGTTAGGCGCCTAATCTATTTTTTGACAGATAATAATGATAATCGTCTTGTTATCGTCAAAGACATCAGCAACTGGTGATATCTCTGACTATCGTCGATACGCGATACTATCGTCTATCGGCACAACCCTACTGGCTCTGGTGTCTCTATAGCGGTTAAACATGAGATATAATTTGCTAACAGTAAAATCAAAACTACTGGTCTAACCAAGAAAGTAGAAATCATTCTTACTCCTGCCCTTACATTATTTCCCATTCCCATACTTCCATCTGTGTTGTTTCATAATATCAATTCATTATTACTTTACAAAATTTAGTAAATAAGTAGTGTCCAATCATTTTACTAGTCCATAACATTTACAACAAACAGAGAATATGGGCAATTTAATTGCCCTTGTGTTACATTTTTAAAATTAGCTCATTAGAGTTTACTCTTCTGCTAATTCATTGTTAAAATCTTTAATCACTCACCATAATTGACTTAAGGGGCTTAATTAAAAATGTTGTTAAAAGAGTGTCACATGTATCCTCTTACAAATGACAAATGCTTGACACTCATTCTCCCTCTCCATTTAAGGATCTCACCTTGTGATACGAGTGACAACGTTTAAATAGAAAATAATTCCTAAATACCTGAATGGGGTATTACCAGGCAATAGAAGCATCATCTTTAGAGCTCAATGCACCCCTCAAATCTCAAAAGACACGGTGATGGGCGTTCTTGTTTATGCAGTGACAAAAACACACATCACCTCTGGTTTTTAAGTTTGCTGTCATGGAAGGTTCAGCAGTGTGACAATGTTATTAGATGTTTCTACTGTTCATTCTTACAGAGGACACATTTATGTGACAGCTGGCAACATTGCCCTAGAGAGAAAATTGTTGCATTGCTTTATTCAAAGACAAGAACAATTTCAAATGTGAAAGTATGAAATGAGATTTAAAAGACCGAATTGTGTCACAGCCGGATTTAAAAAAAAAAAAAAAAAATGATATGATATTAAAAGTAAATATAGCATAACATTACATAGCTGCATTGGTTAAACAGTGTGGGAGTTTAGTGCTCTCGGGAAGGATGGCCACCAGATAAAATGACAGGTTTGTTGACCATCGTCTTTGAAATAAAGCAGATATGGAAGCATGTTTCCCTAAGGACACTATCTGAGCTGTAGCTGTGACCTTCAAGCATCCGCCTTTTAGATTTGGGATTCAACGATGACCCAATGCACAACCACTCTCTTTGTAAGCAGGGGCTGACATTTAATGCTTTTATCTGCACAATGCAGTGCATCTCGGAAAATATCAGCAAGCAATTATGTCACTGGCTGGGAAAAATGAATGTTGTCAAAAGCAAAGTAGGTATGAATACATAGCATGTTAATACTTCACATGCACTCACATTTGAACCTGACTATTTTGACTTAACCTAAATGGGGCAAGTAGAAAAACAAGTCTGTAAACTCACATATTTTCAGAAAATATTTCAGGTTCAGTGCAAGTTAAACTCAACCAACAGCTTTTGTGATATTATATTGACTAGGACAAAAATGAATTTTTAATTTCTATTCAGAAATATGGGTTACAGTGAGGCACTGAATGAGGCCAATGAGGAAATGTTAAAAAATTTACTGACATAATTCACAATAAAACATTGAATGTCCGTTGAAGAAAGCAATATCTTTGTTGTAGTATCTTTTCATCTGTTCAGGGTTATATCCGATGACAGCCCTGCTCAGTGCGTTTGTTGGCTGTGTCTTACAATGTGTTGTGGAAAGTAAAAATAACTTCCTTGTTTACAACCCTGTTTCAGCCTCTTTCAATATAAAAGTCTTTGCTCATCACAATGTACTGGAATAACAACTGAAATACACACACAGTTTCCCAATATTAAATACTATTATTAAAGATTATTATTTATATGAAATATTTATTGAACAATATTTTTTTAATAAACAACAACAACAGCCATTATAAAAATTGCTAGACAATGCAGTCAAAAGTGTAAGGACAGTGGTCTTTTATTTAAATAATAAAATATAATGTGATAAGATTTTGCCCTCAGCTAAAACTATTTGCTCTGGAACAAATAATACATTAATGAGACCAAAGACTGTCTGTTAGATTTACCTAAATAATAGTTAGCCCCAGGCCCATATGCAAAAAATTTGTAAAGGCCTCCCAATCATTATGGCCTCCCAACTCTGTTAACTTGTGTTTTATAAAGTAGGCTACATAACATAAATTTTATGATAAAATACAAACAACAAATGTGTTTTTCCACTCTCTAATTTATAGTGAGATAACCATTCGTCTCAGATCAAGTGGCATGTGAATCAATTATATTTTCCTCTTTAATATGTGCAGCACCAATAAACAGGAAATAAACGTGAAAAATATTTGAATGCATGTTAAAAAAAGAATAAAAACGATGTCTCATGAAATTCGCTGATTTTCGGATCATTTTTGTAAAGAGTTTGTCCTCAAGAGATGGCAGAAAGCGCATGTTTGTTTTCTTTATTTTACAAAAGCACAACATTTTGTTGATATTTTGAGTGCACACAAATAAAAGTAGGCATTTTACAGTTTCGAATGATGTATACTCTTACCTTTATGAACAAAAATGATGGCATATTTTAGGTTTCCACTGTTAAAAAAATGCAAGTGATCGCGGTGGCGCTTCTATGCCCTGCAAAGCGCGCTTTAGCTTCCACTCTCCTAACAAAAGATTGGATATGCATCTAATAGCACACATTTATCTAGGCTAAATGTTTAAATTAATATTGTGAAATGCATCAAGTGTTTTATGTCTATAGATTTTATTTAAGGCATGTCATGTTGATTTGTGCATCAAACATATGCTCAGATCATTGACGCTAACCACTTGGTTTTTAGTTTAAAAAAACAAAAGCTTGAATTTAACAAACCTAAAATGTTCCAAACGTATTTCTAAATTAACTTAATAAAGAAACGAAACGAAATCTAGCCACTTTGCCATTAAAAACCAAAACAGAACTATTTTAATGGCTGCAACAGCAGCTGTGTAATAAACACGGGCTTTGTTGTTGGACAAGGGCAGGGCTCGGGCTTAAGCATTGCGGGCCAGGGCTGGGCCGAATTTCAGTTTTGCAAATATATATAACACACATATTATAGTGTATAGGGGAGCGCGGGGCACAACCTAACACTTTTTAAAACTCTCAGTTTGTGTAAATCCACGTGGGTTTCAGAGTATAATTTTTTATCCATGTTAATTTCACACTTGTCTAGTACAAATATGTAGCTTTGTTTCATAATTACAGTGTGTACGTTTTTCGCTATTTACCTCAAAAGAAAGGAAGTGAAAAGTGACAGCATGCCTCGTAGCATGTAACATATGTAACATGACCATATGACAGCTTAAAATGTTATCTGATCAAATGAAAAAAAAATATACACGACAAACTAACATAAATAAAATAAAATGATTAACGTTTTCAAAAGTTTTTTAGGAACCCAAGTAGAAGAAACACATTTAGACATTCAAAAAAACACTTCCCTCCCTCCAAACACAGCTCTTAGAACACCAGACACATAAACGGGACATTTTTTACATTTTTTGACATGCTTTACATTTCTTGAAATAATAATTTCTCAACATTAAACATCAATTGTCAGTCTTTATTCACCTGTTTCGTGTGGTTACTTTTTAAAATCCATCAAAGTAAATAGTGAAAATTACATCGCTAATGCCATAGAATAGCATAGTTTAATAATAGCGGGGCAAATTGTAACACAGTGTTACAACGTTCCTCATCAGCGCGACTAGAATTTAAAACTGGTTAGAGTCTTCTGCTGGTTTGCAGAAACCAAGTAAGCTATCTGAACTGATAAAAAGAGATTGGAGATTAAAATAATACCAGATTTATCTCATTTTAAATGAATACTAAAAACTGATATTAAAAATTTACTTCAGCCAGAAATTTACTTTTACTATGATAAAATAAATATTCAACGGTATCTTCAAAAGGCTTTTGAATTTTGGCGCACTTTTTTCTCTGTATAGTGTTGTAAGGCAACTAGTAAACACCGCAAATTTGATTACCCTAGGGCAGGGATCCTCAAATCTGGCCCACGAGATCCACTTTCCTGCAGTTTAGCTCTAACCCCAATCAAACACACGTGAACATGCTAATCAGTGTCTTCAGAATCATTAGAAAATCACAGGTAGGGGAGTTTGATCAGGGTTGGAGCTAAACTCTGCAGTGCATTGGACCTCCAGGGTAAGATTTGAGGAACCCTGCCCT
>JAHKKF010532951.1:0-14219 GCA_019740295.1 Labeo calbasu
TAATTAACATTTTGCAGATTCTGCAAGGTGTATGTAAACTTCTGACTTCAACTGTATAGCTGCATACAACAAGAAACCTTGGAAGGAGAGAGAATAATTGGCACAACAAATTGCTGCAAACTCCTAACAAAGCTCCTCACGACTCCTCTCAAAAACACACCAAAGGATATGTAAGCAAAAATGAATCCCAGCATAAATCACACACTGATTTGAACCCTGACATCAGCACATATGGCCAAAACGATGTCTTATGCAAAGCAAATTATAAACAAAAGCGAGCTCATCACATTCATTTTTGACTGATTCATTTAGTAGCTCTACTGTAAGTGCAGGTAAGCTGTACAG
The DNA here is from genome assembly GCA_019740295.1 of Labeo calbasu. Classification (NCBI taxonomy): domain Eukaryota; kingdom Metazoa; phylum Chordata; class Actinopteri; order Cypriniformes; family Cyprinidae; genus Labeo; species Labeo calbasu. The sequence continues at coordinate 346 of JAHKKF010532951.1, forward strand.
TGAGTGTACAAATGACTATTGCTGCATTAAATCTGCCAAGAAAATGACAATATTTTCAGTCTCTGTCTGTTTAACCTTATATTTAACTTACACTTCAGACTCGGAAATGGAATATACAATTGTAATGGTATTCTTTAGAATATAACTTTCCATGCACTATAAATACAACTGTCTTCCCTAAATTGTTCCCAGGCAGATACGTGTACAAAAAATGTCAAACTGTCTGAAATCTCAGTGACAAAACTATAAATTCATCTTTTAACTATTCATTATTCCTACCATCCTACACAAAATCCCTAAAAATCTGTCTACAGATTACAAAGTATGTCAGCTTTCTTGGCATTGTCCTTAGGCCTGAATGTTCTTTCATGTACAGTATGATGAGCTAGCAACAACTAAATAATACACACTACTAAAAAATAATATGAATAAAAAATTGACATTCTATATATGGGATGTAGGGAAGTATGGGCGAATGACAACAACATACTCTTTATTTATAAATAAATATTATTTACAAATATTTCAAATAAACTAAACTAAAATAATAATAATAAAAATAAGTTATTATTATTATTAATAATACAAAATAAATATAAAATAATAAATAAAAAATAATACAAAATAAAATAAATAAAAATAAATAAAATAAAATAATACTAAACAGTGTCAATGTCTATTTTTTTCAAGCATGGTTTATTATCAAATATTAAATAAAATAATATCATTAAAATAAATACATTTTTTAAATTGTTTAGTTTTTTTAAATTAAGTTTTAAATATGCAGAGCTAATATATATAGATTTTTTTTTCTACTGAGTAAAAAAAGATCAGGTTACTGATAGATTAATACATTTTCATAATCTCAACACATAAATGTACGTTATATATACAGTACCAGTCAAAAGTTTTTGAACAGTAAGATTTTTTTTATGTTTTTTGAACAGCAAATCAGCATATTAAAATGATTTCTGAAGGATCATGTGACACTGATGACTAGAGTAATAATGCTAAAAATTCAGCTTTGAAATCACAGGAATAAATTACATTTTAAAATATATTCAAATAGAAACCAGTTATTTTAAATAGTAAAACTATTTCAAAATTTTACTGCTACTGCTGTACTTTTGATCAAATAAATGCAGGCTTGGTGAGCAGAAGAGACGTCTTTAACATTAAGCATTAAAAAAACTTACTGTTTAGAAAGTTTTGACTGGTAGTGTAGAGCCTGAGGAATTGAGAAAACATTTGCTCCACTGTAGCAACAGTCTCACCTTCGTTTGTATCTTTTCAGACTAACACATTTGTCTGAATTACCTCAAGGCAAAGTCTTCAGAGGAAAAGACACAAGAGGGTTGTGGTGATGCTGCCAGTTCACAGATTTATCATCATGACTGAGAGAGCATGTGAGAGTTTCACAGGCTTTCTGTCAGTGTGAAGAAATATAGATAGAACCAGACGCATTCGCAAGCCAGCATTATGGAGTCTTACAGCACAGTATATGTGCAGTGGAATCACATATAAAACAAGAGGCTTAAATAGTACAAGCTTTGCTGCAAAGCCTCATAAAATGAAATAATCACCATACCATTTGCACTGACATGGTTGTCAAATCCAGTGTTATTATAACAGAAGAATAAATAATTAAATTTGCTTCAATGTTGGCCAACATTACATGAGTGATGAGCACAAACAGTAGCTACAGTTCACAACCTATGTGATGCTACACCTGGTGCTTGTTGAGTTTTGGTGGGGTTTTCATCCTATACGTAAGGCAATTTCCTGTTGTTGTATTTTTTATCAGGTACCTCCAGGGTCCATTTTCAGGTTTTAGCAATGTGTGGAGAAAAACAGGAGAACCAGGGCTGTTCTCTGTCTCAAGAGGCTTACAAATCCAGGGTGGAGTTTGGCCAGAATGCTTTCCTCAGCAAGGAGAGAAACCAAACAATGCAACCTTTGTTCCAGAACTACACCCTGATGAAAACTTAGACCTGCATAAATGTCTATACAGGTTGCTGGTGATTTGGTGCTGGTCCATCTGCATAACAATACTGAAGCTGGTTGGCCAGTTTAAACTTTCTAGTTAAGCTGGGTGACCAAGAAAGTTTGCTGGTTAAGCTAGTTAACAGGTTCAGTGGAGATGCCAACACACCAGGATCTTATGATGGACACCAGCATCCAAACATATTTCAGCATTTCAGTGAGTTAGCATGATTAGTTTAACAATAAAAGATGCTCAGATGCAATAAATTTTATAAAAAAGGTTTGGGGTTGGGAGGACTTTTTAATGTTTTTGTCTCTTATGCTTACCAAGGCAGCATTTATTTGCTAAAAAATATAGTAAAATCAGTAATATTGTGAAATATTATTACAATCTACCATTTTTTTTGTGATGTCAAAGCTGAATTTTCATCAGCCATTTCTCCAGTGTTCAGTGTCACATGATCCTTCAGAAATCATTATAATATGTTTATTTGGTGCTCCGGAAACATTTCTTTCTTAAACAGAAATCATTTGTAACTGTGTGTCTTTACCATCACTTTTAACCAATTTAATGCATCCTTGCTGACCCCAAACTGGAGAACTCCACTTCCAGAACAACAATTTACAAATAATTTACTCACCCCCTTGTCATCCAAGATGTTCGTGTCTTTCTGTCTTCAGTCATAAAGAAATTATGGTTTTTGAGGAAAGCATTTCAGTATTTCTCTCCATATAATGGACTTCATTGGCGCCCCGATTTTGAACTTCCAAAATGTAGTTTAAATGCAGCTTCAAAGGACTCCAAATGATCCCAGCCTAGGAAGAAGGGTCTTATCTAGCGAAACAATTGGTCATTTTTTTCGAAAAATAAAAATTTGTATACTTTTTAAGCATAAAAGCTTGTGTAGCACAGGCTCTGGGATGCGCGTTCACAATGCTACCAATTAGTGATGGGTCGTTCTTGAACGATTCGTTCATTTTGAATGAATCTTTAATGTGACTCAGGAAGAACGAGTCCTCTCGGGGAGTGATTTGTTCAGTCTTGCATGCACAACACCCTATTAGGTTCTGTACTGGAATTAGTTCACCTGTTTTGAGTCTTCGGGTGTTGAGTCGTTCGTTCATTCTATGGGGTTGTCACGTGATGAACGAACGACTCAAAGCCGAAGACTCGAGAAATGAACTAATCATTTCTTTTTCCGGCTCACACTGCATTGGTTGAGCTTATTGGGCTGTCACGTGATGAACGAATGACTCAAACCCGAAAACTTGTCAGATAAGAGGTGGGGTGAGCTAATCATAGACTAAAGGTAAACAATGAATTAATCTTTTCTGTTTCTTATAGCATTATAGTTTTGTCTTGTTTGTAGTGTGATCAACGTTTGTGAAAGCAGTAGATGTGTTAGAGAAGCGACATGTAATTTTAGTTATATTTTGCTAAAATGAACGAAATTAACAAAACGACTCGAAAAAAGATTCATTCATTTTGCTGATCGAGACTCAAAGGTCCGAGTCGGTAAAATGATCCAAACTTTCCATCACTACTACGAATCACGTCTAAGTTCATCGTCTGTATACTGTGGTGAAAAAATCTTATTTTCTCCTACAACTTCAGAATCGTCCGACATCATTGTACCTTTTTGTTTGTAAACAGCATTTGACTTACTTGTACTTTCTTAGTCTTTGCGTGTTCGCTTTGTAAACACTGGGTCTGTAGTTCCGCGTAACCTTTCGACTTGATTCAATAGTATGTAGCGTCGTGGATGCGCATCCCAGAGCTTGTGCTACACGAGCTTTTGTGCTTAAAAAGTATACACATTTTTATTTTCCAAAAAAATGACTGATCGTTTCACTAGATAAGACCCTTCTTCCTTGGCTGGGATTGTTTAGAGACCTTTGAAGCTGCATTTAAACTACATTTTGGAATTTCAAAATCAGGGCACCAACGAAGAGAAGAATGGAGAAAAATCCTGAAATGCTTTCCTCAAAAACCATAATTTCTTCATGACTGAAGACAAAAAGACATGAACATCTTGGATGACAAGAGGGTGAGTAAATTATTTGTGAATTGTTGTTCTGGAAGCGGACTTCTCCTTTAAAATTTCAACATATAAAGTATTATACTGTACATGTTAAAGTATGTTTATATGTTATCACAAAATTCTAATATAAAAAGTTTTTTTATATGTAGAAGAATGTTTTTATGTGATCATATCCAAAATTATTTGATTTAAGTCAACAATATGTGACCCCGGACCACAAAACCAGTCACAAGGGTCATTTTTTTTAAACTGAAGATTAATGCATAATCTGAAAGCTAAATAAATAAGCTTTTCATTTGTTTGGTTAGGACAATATTTGGCAGAGATACAACTATTTGAAAATCTGGAATCTGATGGTGCAAAAAAATCTAAATATTGAGAAAAAAAAAAAAAAAAAAAAAAATCGCCTTTAAAGTTGTCCAAATTAAGTTATTAGCAATGCATATTACCAATCAAAAATTAAGTTTTAATATATTTACGGTAGGAAATTAACAAAAAAAATCTTCATGAAACATGATCTTTACTTAATATCCTAATGATTTCTGGCATAAAAGAAAAATCTATAATTTTGACCCATACAATGTATTGTTGGTTATTGCTACAAATATATCCATGCTATTTATGACTGGTTTTGTGGTCCAGGGTCACATATTTAACTGCATTTAAGAACTTTCTGCACACCCCTAATGAAGCATCTAAAAACATTGTTCTTTTTAACAAGAACATTACCTGCTTATACGCTACTATTTTCTGGAAAATTAGATATTAGCTTTTTGCATGGCACATCATTCAGACACACTTAACTACCACTTCCTGGTAAGTGTTTACACAGACGAAGGGAGGAGGATATACTAAACAGTTCTTCAGCAACACACATCTGCAGCAATGCAGCACTTTTTATTCACTGCAACACATGTTCAGCTGACAGTGGAATGCAGGGCGAGAATAATAGAGGACTGTATTACTCCAAATCGCCCTTTGGAGCAAAAGATGCTTGGGAATTAGGAGCCCAGAACAAGAAAAGAGGCTTTTCTTCTTCATTATACCTTGCTGAAAGAGATCTGATTCTGTTTGAAATTGAAATTCACAGCATGCATAGTAAAAAGGCTATGAAAATAGCCTCATCCTTAGTTCAACAGAGCCACTCAAATCTCTTCTTTTGGGTAAGCAAGCATTAATGCACATCAGTTGATGTTTAAATTATCTGCAAGTAGAACGGCGGTTCGCTTCAATTATAAATGCGTACCTTATCATACAGCATTAAATAGTCAACAATACATTTGCTGCACCTCCCGAGGCAATGAGAACAAGTCCATTCATCACAGTTAAAATTGGGTTTTATATGGTATCGCACTTGCTGTCTCTCTTTAGAGTACCGTCGGTCAGAAGCACAGACTAGGCCAGGAGTATACTAGGGCAATAAATTGCCCCGTATAGAGAGGTTGTATTCCAGTCCTCTGCCTCAAGCATCTTATAACAATGTCACTTAGTAGCCATCCGTAGAGAGCAAACGTCCTACATACATGCTGGGAAGGGAACTGAGACAGGGCAGGGTCCCATTTAATTAGCACACAGGTCAGGAGTCATGGGCCACTACTACCACCTGAACACACAAACACTGAAGGACAGGAAACTGTGCCACTGGGCATCGTCTAAACAGGGTGTAATGAATGGCTGAGTCTGCTTTTAACACGCTGGCGCGGAAATAAAGTGGTAGTGAAGAAATTTGATTTAGTGGAGGATTATATTGATATAATTCATAGACGTATGATGTCTAACACTGTGTCTACAATGGAAGTGTCAGAAGTGCACGTTGCCCTGCAATCTAAAAAATGCTGGATTAAAAACAACCAAACTTGGGTTATTTGGCAACCCAGTGCTGGGTAAATATAGGACAGAACACATGATGGGTTATTTTGGGCTAATGTTTTTACCAAACATGCTGGGTTGTTTTATTTAAGTCAACTATTGTTAAAAAATTATTATATTGCTGGTTTAAAATGGACTGGAACTTATTAAAAACACACAGAATTACTAGAGGCAAAAGCAATAATCAAAAGACGAACATTTATTATTAAGCAAGAACACATGGACAAAATACAAGACAAACTGAATTTATTTGGGTGAACACAGCATAGTTTACAATATTTTACAATATTAATAAGCATTTTTAAATGTTAAATGTAACATTTAAAACTAGCATTTTAGTTTTAGTGTATTCAACCGATCTCTGTAATCACTTTTTACTGAAATAGCACTAATTCGCCGGCTTAACAGCAAACTTGCGTTTTACTCGTAGCTGAAAGATGCCATGACTGACTCCAAAAACTGCCCATAAACAAACAGTACTGACATTAGAGAACATAGTTTAATATCAAACTAAATTAAACTCAGTACAATAACAAATAAAATTAATTTATTTTAGGGAAGGCAAAAGGCGTTTCCATCATGCTAAACGCAGCTGACTGACATCTCGTCCTTATGTTGCGTTGCGGAAAATAATACAATTTACAGCACAGTAAAGATTTTATTTATGAAATAAAATGTATACAAACCTTTATTTTGCTGAAGAAGTGCACCAAATCAGCTGCGCTGAGAACAGCTCTCTCATGTGGAGGACTAATAAAGCCCATACTCTGACGACTGTAACTCAGCAGCTGGGTGGTTTCGTCAGAGACAGGCTCAACCCAGCGGTTGGGTAGAAAAAAATAACCTAGCGTTAAAACTGACCCAGCAACTTAGTTACAGAAAAACTACCCAGCACCTGGGTAAAAAAATAACCCATTAATTTGACCCAACAAGTTGAACCCAGCATTTGGGTTAAAAAAAAAAATAACCCAGAACCTGGGTAAAAATATTAAAAATAAACCAATAAAATGACCCAATGGGCTGAACCCAGCATTTGGGTTAAAAAAACAACCCAGCATTTTTTAGAGTGTAGAATGTTTATTTACCACAAATAAGTACCACAAACTAATCACAAAAGCAACATGAAAATCAATTTTAGGAAGTAGTTTGCACAAAAAAGTATGTACTTGAAGAAATACTTGAAGATAAGTACAAGAAATGTGCTAAATACCGTGATACACTCTATAAGGTAGCAAACGGATTTGTCACACTTAGAGGGAGAAGAAATAAGAGATATAGAGTCTATAGTCTACAATTGGCTGAAACAGTCATAANTACCACAAACTAATCACAAAAGCAACATGAAAATCAATTTTAGGAAGTAGTTTGCACAAAAAAGTATGTACTTGAAGAAATACTTGAAGATAAGTACAGGAAATGTGCTAAATACCGTGGTACACTCTATAAGGTAGCAAACGGATTTGTCACACTTAGAGGGAGAAGAAATAAGAGATATAGAGTCTATAGTCTACAATTGGCTGAAACAGTCATAACCGCCATGTAAGAGCAGAGTACAGACTTTATTCATTTTTATTGTCAGATCCCACAGTGTCTTTTACTGCAGCCAGTGAAGTCGCAGTCTAGAAAGCTTGAAGTAAAACAACAATCAATACACACACCCCTGGGTAAAGCAGACCGGCTCTTTCCCAAGGTCTCACTGCAGCAGAAATAAACAGCGAAAAACTGTGCAGAGTTCTAGGCAGTTTTTGCACTGGAAGGTGTAGAAGGCACAGGGCTAAAACCACACTATTTCTGTAGAGCCACTACTGTTTGATATTTTCAGATCTTCTCAAAACTCTAAAAATCACTGGAGACAGCAAAGCAGCAGCGCATTAACTTACATCTCACACAGTAAAGATTTCTAGACTTTCAAAGTATACTCTATTGATCACAAGATTGTACAGACATGCATATTTAATTAATAAATTAATGAATAAATTAATAAATAAATACTGACTGCTTTGTAATACTTTACCTGACCTGCAGAGGGCAGCACTGTGTTTTTGCTTTACACTCTTTCATACAACAGTTCCTTAAATATCTATTGTTGTTGCTTTCCTTTTTTTGTTATTTTTGTTGGTAGACTGCAAATTCTTCTTTGTTTAGTTCTTAATAGTGGCCAAATGTGAGTGTTGCCTACTAAGTCGATGCATCAGTTAATTACACTCACTTCCAGCAAGTACATAGTGCATTGTTGCTTGGTGGCTGTTATGTGGCTTTTTGTCACTGACCCAATCTATAATTCATCATTCATCATGCGAAAACCATTAATAACCTCAACCAGATGCATAATTTGAGGCATTATTATGTGCCACCAAAGTTTACATTCATAGGGTCCTATGATTTCTGCTAGGAATTAATGATGGAACATCAAAGGTCTTCACAACTACACCTACACAGCTTTGGTTTAACTTGCAGAAACTATGACAGAAATATATCAATATTGTACAGTATGTACTTCTTATAGTAATTATAGTATAATAATAATAAACAATTTTTGCATGGATTTATCATTTATTATAAAAATGTTATTAAATCATTAAACAACAAAAAAAAAAAAAAACAGAATTTGGGGGGGAATAAAAGAGACTTCATAGGTCCTCCAAAAAATATTTCTGTTGAACTTTCAAAAAGTTGTTCTTAAATTGTATATTTTTCATGATTTCAATTAATTATACATGCTTTTTGATTACTAGAACATTTATCCAGAAATATTACAAAAAAAAAAAAAATAATAATTTGGGAAGAAATATAACAAGTTTCATAGGGTCCTGAATGTATGAATTGGCATATGCTTTTATCTAAATCTTTACTCCCAAGAAAGAGCAATGAAATAGTCATGCTCCCCTATAAGTATACGTGACAGTGGACCACAAAACCAGTCATAAGGGTCCATTTTTTGAAATTGAGGTTTATACATCATCTGAAAGCTGGATAAATAAGCTTTCCATTCATGCATAGTTTGATAGCACAATATTTGGCTGAGATACAACTATTTGAAAATCTGGATTTCTAAAAAAAAAACCTTGAGATTTTGAGAAAATCGCCTTGTCCAAATGAAGTTCTTAGCAATGCATATTATTAATCAAAAATTAAGTTTTAGATATTTATGGTAGGAAATTTACAAAATATATTCACGTAACATGATCTTTACTTAATATTCTAATGATTTTTGGCATAAAAGAAAAATCTGTAATTTTGACCCATACAATGTATTTTTGGCTATTGCTACAAATATACCCGTGCTACTTAGGTCTGGTTTTGTGATCCAGGGTCACATATAATTAATTAGGTTTTCTCTCTGTAGTAGCAGTGGAAATGCTGTTTATTGGTATTAATTTGGAGTGTGGTGCTGGCTCACAATGCAATAATCATTTACATCAGAGCATCAGTGGCACGAATCAATATCTCCCACCGCTGGGGAATCTTGAGAAATGAGTTCCTTTGTGCCAAGAGGTTAGACTATGGGGGCTGGGCAGAAAAAACTAGGGCCTGTCCGACTAGTCTTTATCGATCAGCTCCTTGAACCCCTGCTGATGTTGTGAGGGGGAGACAGGCAGGAGTCCTACGAGGCTCCTTTCTACTGCATCCTTCTGTATGTCTCTTACGACATCACTTTTCCTTTCCTTTCTCAGTCTAGGACAGGCAGATTTATGACTCCATATGGATGACCTAGAAATGCTCTGTGCCCTTTTGTGAGTATTTAAAAGAGGCCCGACAGTCACTAAGGACGAGACTCAACGAGTTCATCAGAGTTACTACCCTATTTCCAGCCTGTTTACTGCCAACCTTAATGCTTTGTATATATAACTTTAATAAAAAGGTACAGATCTATGACTTTAAAGAGCTTCATGTTCAAGGTTAAAGTTTAAAAATACATGTTGCCAGCAACGCCAAGGTCAGGGGTTCAGTTCCCAAGGAATCCATAAACTAATTAAGTTTAACACGAATGCTTTTGATATAAAGCACACTCTAAAAATGCTGGTGGGTTAAAAACAACCCAACTTGGGTTATTTGGTAACCCAGCGCTGGGTAAATATTAGACAGAACTCATACTGGGTTATTTTGATCCAGCTGGTTGGGTTAAATGTTTTTACCAAACATGCTGGGTTATTTTAAGTCAACTATTGTTTAAAAATCATTATATTGCTGGTTTAAAATGGACTGGAATTTATAAAAAACACACACAGAATTACTAGAGGCATCAGCATTAATCAAAAGATGAACATTTGCTTATTATTAAGCAAGAACACACGGACAAAATACAACACTAATTGAATTGATTTGGGTGAATACAGCATAGTTTACAATATTAAAAACTTGTTTAATAAGCATTTTAGACATAAAAAAGTAACATTTAAAAATAATTTTGATTTTAGTGTATTCAACTGTTCTCTGTAATCATTTTTTACCAAAATAGCACTAATTCTCCTGCCAGTGTGTCGTCGAAATCTGATCTGGTGAAGAGCTGTTGTTCTCCAGGGTGACTGTGAACTTCAGACTGCGGCCTCACGTTTCACTCGTAGCTAAAATATGCCCTGACTGACACCAAAACCTACCCATAAACAAACAGTACTGATGTTAGAGAACATTTTAACATCAAATTAAATTAAACTCAGTACTATAACGGATAAAATCCATTTATTTTATGTAAGGCAAAAGGCGTTTCCATCATGCTTGTAAAATAATACAATTTACATCACAGTAAAGACGTTATAAATGAAAAAAATGTATACAAACCTTTATTTTGCTGAAGAAGTGCAACAAATCGGCAGCATTAGAGGACTCAAAAAACCAGCGCTCTGACTGTAACTCAGCAGCTGGGCTGTTTCATCAGAAAGAGGCTTAAAGGAGAAGTCCACTTCCAGAACAACAATTTACAATTTATATACTTTTTAATGTCAAACGCTCATCTTGTCTTGCACTGCTTGAACTCTGTGTATTCTAATTCAAGACAGTTAGGGTATGTCGAAATACTCCAATCGTATTTTCTCCCTCAACTTCAAAAATCATTTCAAAATCATCCTACATCGCTGCAGAAGTACCGACCCAGTCTTTGCAAAGTGAACATGCAAAGAAGATCAAACGCCCTTAACAAAAAAGATAAAAGAGCGAACATGATGATTTTGAAGTTGAGGGAGAACATGAGATGGGAGTTTTTCCGACATACCCTAACTGTCATAAACTGGGAAAAAAAAAGAGTTCTGGAGGAGCAAATATTATTTTTATGAAAATAACCATTTGTTGCACTAGATAAGACCCTTCTTCCTCAGCTGTGATCGTTTACAACCGCATTTGGGATCGTTTGAAGCTGCATTTAAACTCGGGGCACGATATCAGTCCATTATATGGAGAAAAATCCTGAAATGCTTTCCTCAAAAATCACCATTTCTTCTTACGACTGAAGAAAGAAAGACATGAACAACTTGGATGACAAGAGGGTGAGTACATTATCTGTAAATTGTTGTTCTGGAAGTGGACTTCTCCTTTAACCCAGCGGATGGGTAGAAAAAAAATAACCCAGCGTTAAAAATGACCCAGCAACTTAGTTACAGAAACACTACCCAGCATCTGGGTAAAAATATTAAAAATAACCCTATAAAATGCAAATATCTAGCCTAAAATGTAAACTCTTTGACACATTTGTACTGTGCAAACCATACAAGTGTAACAGCTCAGATATGAGATATGCAGCATTTCACAAAAATCATGATTTTCCTGTCTTATCACTGTAGATCAAGTCACATCAAGAGCATTTCAGTGAAAATAGTACTGTAGGGCACTACTGTTCAAGTACACACACCCTCCATTTGTAACCATAAAACACTCACCAGTCTATTTCCACTGTTTCCTGAGGGAGCGAAAAACATTTTGAGCTCTATTTGCTGTTCACCATAAATAGATTAGAAAACAAACACATAACAGTGATCCCATTTTACTCATTTAGTTAACTGAAGATTATGCATTTCTTTTTCTAACACTGTTTTGGACCCCATTGTAGTCAATTTTGAATATTTGATAGTTCATTATATGGATGAAACAATTCAAATATTCAAAATATCTCCTGTGTTCTGCAGAAAAAGAAAGTCATACAGGTTTGAAAAGGCATGAAGGTAGGATTTCCTTTTAAGCTGGGTTTGGGTTAATACCATTATTTCCTTTTTGGCAACATTTAATAAACTAATGGCACTGGCCTATTTTCCAAAGACCAAATTCTAACAATTATCTTATTCTTTATGTTCCATTTAACAAGTTTAACAACAGATTGATGAATTCTAATAGCAATTCTGACTTTATAAATAGAACAATTCACCAGCTATACACAGAAATGTGTGCTAACTAAAATATGTTAACAAAAAATGCATTTGTTTCATGCATTCTGATTTACATAAAGGCACAGTCAGGGGGAACAAAAATCTGATAAATTGTGAAACTGCAGAAAAAAAGAAAAAAAAAAAGTGATACAGATTTTTGGTCAAACTGCCCAGCAGTAGTTATGCTTAATACACAACACTGTACTAGGATATATGAGAACAACACAACTTATAAACACAAACCAAAAGGTGTGTATACAGTGAAGGCGTCTCTCAAAAAGACTTCATATTGCATTTCCTTCCTCTTGCACATTCAGAAAATCTGATTTGCAAGTAAATTCTGGCAAAGCTCTCAAAGGATTTGAGCTGGGAGCCCAAAGGCAAATAGTGCAGTGTGGTCTTTCACATTCTATTTAATATTCATCAGAATAAAGGAGAAATATAGACAGATAAGGAGAAAAGAGACCAGGTCAATCCTCGAGAGGAAATATCACCTCCAGGACTCGTGCCCTTCACGAGACTATCAGCCGCAGACAGGCTCTATTATAAACAGCACAGATGCTTTGAACAGAAACAGAGATAGAGATACTATCCGAAAGGCAAGAAGCAAAACAGATGTGCATTATTGATTGTACTGTGAATCTTAGAAGATAAATCAGCATTTAAACCGTCGGCACTGTCTGTACTCAAAGTTTTCCTCAATAAACATGAAGTAAGTGCATTTCTGAAATTAAATCTGAATAGATAAAATACAATACTGCATTGCAAATAACTAACAGATGCTGCACAGTTCTATGCAATACCAAACTAATTGATACAATGAAGCCAAATGATATCAAACTGACCCCAATTTGGGGGCGACAAGCTATATCATGATTTGCATGATAAGAGTTAATTAAAGACAAGCCCATAGGGCAGACTAGTCTGATCTAGAGGAAGCTGCTATGGAAAAAAAGCAATTACTGACACAATTTTATGACAACTATTTACTGCAAATGACTCACTGCTGTCAGTGAATATCTGTGTCTGAGATAAGCATTCATAGACATTGTGAAGCTGAACAAAGACCTGTTAGTCACAGTCGTTGGCGTTCCAGTGTGGACTTCACTTCAGGAGAATTTAGGGACCATTAGGGAACACAAGGACAATCATAAAATAATTAAGACACATTCTTTAAAATAAGGCTTTTAAAAAAATCCAAGTAATAGTAATTTATATTTGTATGTAATTTTCTGAAAATGAATTTGAGCTAGACTTGTTATACACTCTGCTTCAATTTATCATTTTTATCATACAAGTTAATATACACTGCTGACATTTTAAAATAACCATTTTTGAGTTTAATATACAGTACTGGTACTGTACAGTCAAAAGTTTTTCAACAGTAAGTTTTTTAATATTTTTTCTGCTCACCAAGCCTATATAATCCAAAATAACTGCTTTCTAGCATAATATATTTTAAAATGTAATTTATTCCTGTGATCAAAGCATAATTTTCAGCATCATTACTCTGGCACATGATCCTTCAGAAATCATTCTAATATGCTAATTTGCTGTTCAAGAAACATTTATTATTATTATTATTATTATTAGCAATATTTAAAACAGTTGAGTACATTTTTTTCAG
>JAHKKF010532952.1:0-10779 GCA_019740295.1 Labeo calbasu
GAGGCCAAATGCATGACCAGCTACTTACTGTTAATGAACTTTTAATAATTAAAAAATAAATACATAAATAAATAAATTCAATGTAAATGTATTTCATTCATATAAACTAAGCATTTTCTGCAATGCCATTGATAACGTTTGCTTTTGATGCTGCATCCATGCATGGTGTTAAAAATCTAAAACAACTGCATCGGCTAGTGCAACAAAAAAGGTGGACCTTGAATGTTAAAAAAGGTTTTTTTGCCCGAGACTCTGGGTCTTTTTACTTAAAATCCTAATGATTTTTGGCATAAAAGATAAATCTAAAATTCTGACTCATACAATGTATTGTTGGCTATTACTACAAATATACCCATACTTAAGACTGATTTTGTGGTCCAGGGTAACATTTATATAATTACAATGTTTTTGCCTGAGACTCTGGGTTTTTTATGCCAAGTGTGTTGCAAAAGGTCCTGGTACTGTACAGTAGTTTTGCTCTTTTAAAAAATAAAGGCTCTTTTAGAGTTTTTTTTGCCATCCTTGGAATCTTTCCATTAGCCAAAAGGTTCTTTATAGTGGAAAAAGATTCTTCACACTCTTAAAAATAGAAGTAAAGGCATCAAAGGTTTTATAAAGAACCTTTAACATCCATGGAAATCTTTCATTGTACAAAATGCTTTTTTATCAACATTGATGGTTCCATGAAGAACCTCTCCATTTTGCAAAATGGAAAAAATGGTTCTTCAGATTCTTAAAATGTCACTCTGGACCACAAAACCACTCTTAAGTAGCACGGGTATATTTGTAGCAATAGCCAAAAATACATCTTATTGATCGTATTACGCCAAAAAACATTAGAATATAAAGTAAAGATCATGTTCCATGAAGATATTTTGTAAATGTCCTACAGTAAATATATTTAAACGTAATATGCATTGCTAAGAACTTAATTTGGACAACTTTAAAGGTGATTTTCTCAATATTTAGATTTTTTTGCATCCTCAGATATGAGATTTTTAAATATTGTCCTGTCCTAACAAACCATACATCAATGGAAAGCTCGTTCATGCAGCTTTTAGATGATGTATATATCTCACTTTTCAAAAAATGACCATTATGACTGGTTTTGTGTTCACCCTAAAGAAAATAAAATAGTTCTTTTAAGAACTGTTCATTGAAAGGTTCTTTGGTGAACCCAAATTGTTTTTTCTAAGGCATTGCTATGAAAGCCCCTATCTCAATCTTTATTTTTAAAAGCGTGCATTTATGGTTCCACGATTTGTAATCAACGCAAACTTTAAGCATTTTCTTTTTTTTACACAAATTGAGTTGCTCCATTAACATTCAATTGAAAAGACATTTTTCAATCGTCGAACACCATAAAAGAAAGGCCATTAGCCCCGTTGCACCCTAAAGGTCTCTCGCAAGCAATTCAACTGGCTTTAGAGAAAAGCGAGCATTTCCGCCTCCAAAGTTCAGGGCCTGAGGTGAAGAACGAGCCTTATTTGTTTATTTGTTTGTTTAATTACGGAATTCGGGGACACATTTTCCTCGGCAACATACGACGGGCCTGACCTTCAAGCTCAATCAAACCTTTAAGCGGCGTTGCGTTTTTCTCTTTGGCTCTCCTGCCTGGCGCGGCGGTGAGTTATCTGGCTGAACGGGAGCTGTCCGCGGTGCTGACAGACTGCTACCTGTGTGGGGGGTCTTCATCTCGGCTACATTAGCCCATATGGCCTGAGTTAGCTTCTATTGAAGCCGTGGCCTAATTACGAGGAAGCGGGAGAATGTTTGCGAATGACGATTGGGCCTCGGCGTTTGTGCCTCATCCAGCCCCCGCGGTGACTCGCACCTGTTCCCGTCTTTAAAACCTCTCTTTCAGTTTAGCTTTTGGCCAACGCCACCAAATGACCTATCCAGGGGGCAATAACGCTTTTTCTGTTTTGCCTGTCGTCAAGCCACGGTGTCAGCATCCAGTGGAACAGACGCAACTGTACCCCGGGCAGCAGACAGAGGGGTTTGTGCACACAGCTGCTCGGGTTTATGGCTTTTAAATGTACAAAACGCAAAGGAGCCGTTATATTTACTCGCTGGCACGTCGCAAGGCAGATACATCTGAAAACAGGGAGGTAAATACTGCTATATTCTGCACAGTGTTGTGCAGTAACTAACTAAAAGTAGCAATGCTACCAACCTTTCATTCAGGATGACATACAATATAGTCTAGCCTTTTCCAACCAAACATTTTCAAGCTTATTTTGTGACAGTGTAGTTTTGCAACCAATCAACCGCTTACTCAGAATGCATCTTGATTATATACAGTGAATTGGTTAGTGAAAAAAATCAGTTGTAGTGGCTCATTCAGACAGTTCACATAAGTGAATGGGTCTTAAAAAATGAATCATTTTTTAATTTGAGTCTTGTTGCTCTTTTTTTGTGGAAAAATAGTTAAAAAGCTATTACCAGAACAGAAAAATACTGTAAAATACTATAAAATTCTAAAATTATATCACCTCATATCTTAGGATAATATCACTTGATTAAATTCGCTGCAAAGCTGATTTAAAAAAAAAAAATTGATTTAATTTTTAAAAACATTTTTTAAGTAATATATTTTAAGAGTGTATCATATTGCCTGGTACAGAATGCTATATAACCTGGGAACAGCTTTATGTTTTGCTTTTTATTCTCACAAAAAATGTTTGTCAACATAAATAAATTATGTATAATAATAATAATAATAGTTGTTGCTAATTTTATTACATTTTTTCTCACCCAAAATGTTTTGTCAACATAAATCAATTATGCATAATAATAATAATAATAATTGTTGTTGTTATTAATTACATTTGTCTTCCCAAAAACGTTTTGCCAACATAATTCAATTATGTACAATAATAATAATAATAGTTGTTGTTGTTTTTGTTAATTTTATTTTATTTTTTCTCACCCAAAATGTTTTGTCAACATAAATCAATTATGCATAATAATAATATTAATAATAGTAATAAATAATAATAATAATAATAATAATAATAATAATGTATTTTATTTTTTCTTCCCCAAAATATGTTTTGTCAACTCAAATTACGTACAATATACAATTATGTACAATAATAATAATAATAAAATAGTTGCTATTTTTTATTTATCTTTTGTTTTATTTATTTTATTTTATTTTACTGTAAACATAAAACGAACCCAATTAATCATGGCCCATTCATATGCTAGGCAATATTATTTTATTTTATTTTATTTTATTATAAAAAAAATAACTTGATTAAATAACTTGATTATAAAAGTATCTTGATTATAAAATGGATCGCCAGTGATTGTGGGTCAGTGATTATCTTTTTGTCACTAAAATGGAAATAAAACAGCATTATATAGCAACGCCAAGGTCATGGGTTCGATTCCCAGTGAATGCATTAACTAATGAATACTTTGAATGCAATGTAAGTCACTTTGGATTAAAGCATTAGTACAACAAACAGTATATCAACTTTTAAAGTCACTTTTTGTCTGTTTAATGATTTACACATGTCACAATTATCTTCATTTGGAGGCATTTCTATCAAAATATTAATATATATATATATATGTGACTAACTGCCATTAATCGGATTAATTAACTAGCATATGAAGTAATTAATTCAATAACAAATTTTAATTGCTTGACAGCCCTGTTAAAAATGTATTGCTCCCTGTAGTTACTCTTATAATATCTATATTTCCAAAAGTAGTTTCTGCATATCGTGACCTGGATGTTACAGCAGCAGTCGGCTATGTAAAGCGCGTGTTGTCATGTCAATGTTCCTGTCAGGCGTTGTGATTCCAGGACGACTTCCTGTAAACACACTGAGAGATTTGTGTGCTTTGAGGTTCAGCTTGATTCAACATCATTTCCCACTGCTTTAGGACTTTGTTGCTGTCGGGAACGGAGCGGTAGGGGAGAGAGACATAGAGAGAGAGACACAGAGAGAGAGAGACAGACGGAGGAAAAAGGGCTTCCCACTAACATGTTCATCAAAGGCCTTTTCGTTCCCTCTATCACTTTATTTTTATTTGGTGTCAGCACTTCACAGTGAGCGTCGTATGGAAATGTGTTTGGCTGCCTGGAAAGCTGTCAGGAAGCACACACAACTCAGTTGCACGGAGGTAATTTGACTGGGCTGATGTCTTTTCTCCTTTCTGGTCGCCTCATTATACAGAGAGAGAGCAAAATGGCAGCGCTCGGTGTTTTATCTGTCAGCATCTCTCCGTAATGCGTTTTCATACCATGTGTATTAGTCGCTAACATCAAAGGACCCGTGTAAGGGCCGCGGAGAGCGCGCGGGCGCCGGAGAACCAGACATCCTGAAAGGTGACAATTGAATCTCTTTGCTTGCATGGCATGTCGACGTGCTGGGAGAATAGACTTCATTTGACTCGCTTGCTCTTGGGTAAATAGCGGCATGAAAAGAAGGCCATAATATGACAGTTATGTGTGATAGTGAGAATGTGAGAGGAGCTTTTTCTTCATAAACAACGCTGCGCTCAAAACACGGCTGAACGGCGAAGAGCAAAGCAGACGTCAAAAGCGGGAGCGGAGAATACAAGTTAAACGTAAAATGTGTTTGTAAAGGAAGCTCAGTCATAATGTGAATAAAACCCCTTGCAAAACTCACAACCTGAATGGCAAGACAGGAAGGATTCTAAATAAATTAATAAATAAATATAGATAAAAAGGGGGAAAAAAAAAATCTATGTACAAAAGCTAATAAAAAAAAGCTGTCATATACATTTCACAATTATTTTAAAATACATTTTCTGATAATTTTATAGAAATAAATAAGATCTTTGAGTAATAATAAATTGCAACTTTAAAATTAAAAATTGCTAAATTGTATTACCTGGGGCTGGTGTACTGTAAAACCTAGGGACAGCTTCTTCAATAATGTGTTTTGTCAACATAAACATAAAAAAAAATAAATAAAGATATTATATATATATATATATATATATATATATATGATGATGATTTAACCAAAATGCATATTTGCACTCAATCAATGTATCAAAATCAATTAATCAATTAACCAATCTATCAGTATAAGCATCACATATTATTTTTTATTATTAATGAAATACCATATTTGAATGACCAAAAACCATTTGGCAAACTCTGGCTACATTATCATATTTAGGTGACAAAATAAAATAAAATAAAATAAAATAAAATAAAATAAAATAAAATAAAATAAAATAAAATAAAATTTATCAATTAACAATCAATATAATTATTAAATTGCAATTCTTAATATTTGTTTTTAATGAAAAAAGCAAACTGCTATATGGTATTTGAACATAGCCAAAAAGCATTTGCCAACCTTTGGCTATGTCATAAAATAAATAAAATAAAACAAAACAAAACAAAAAACAAAACAAAACAAAACAAAACAAAACAAAACAAAACAAGTTCAGTATCAGTTAACAATCAAGGCAATTATTACAAAAAAATATGATACAAATATGGTATTTAAACATGGCCAAAAAGCATTTGCCAAACTCTGGCTACGTGATAATATTTAGGTGATTTTATGGGGGGAAAAGAAAAAAATATAAAAAAAAAAAAATAAATAAAAAAAAAAGGTTAATATTTTAAACAAATACAGTATGGTGTGCAAACCTCAATCAATGTATCTGTCAGTAGAATTACTAAATATTATCTCTATCCTTCTTAATCAAAAATTTTGAAATATTGTATTTTTTTTTTTCAGAATACAAACAGAAATCATTTTTATTTATTTTTTCATTTGCTAAACTTAAGCTAGATCATCCTATTTATACAAAAACATGTATTACTTCTGTTGCAATCAAAAGAGTATCAACATCTAGGACAGTTTGGGAATTTCCCACTTCAGATGTGTTCAGTTAATTAAATTAAACTCTACTGTTGCAGCGTGGCTGCGCGCACGGTTACTGCCCAGATGAATATACTGTATGCTTTCGCATAATTGGAGTGTGTGTGTCTGCATCCAAAACATTTCCTGCTGCTAAGCATCAGCACATGCGGCATTCCTGCTGCATGCTGGGATCACAACAAAAGCTATTGATTGGCTGAAAGGAAGACATCTCCACAAAAGGGCCTCCTGTTGAGGCCTTCCAGAGAAATACCGCAGAGAATATATAACCTTTCTCACTATCTTAAACGCTCCCATGTAACACGACTGAGCCGTTTGATTACGCAGGAAAAATACCAGCATCAGTCAATTGATGTGGAAAAAAAATTCTGTATGAATCGAATTCGTATAACTGAACTAGTTTTGTCTTAACAGTTTGAAATCTTGCCCAAAATTAACCTTGTTTTCTATTTGCATTCTCATGATGAATGCCGTACTCAGCTAAAATGCTTTAAATTGACCAAAAATGACATTATAAACATTTATACCGTAATGTTACAAAAGATTTGTATGAATATAAATAATGTATATATGTTACTATATATCTATTTTAAATTGTATAATTATAAACAATAAAAAAGTATGACAAAATATTCTGTATTCTAATGTATTATTTCTATTGCACACTGTACACTGTATTCTAATATAGAGAGAGAGAGATAGATAGATAGATAGAGACATACATACACATTTGATTTTAAATTTTATACTTTTTATATTATTTTATTATAGAAATATGTGTTTGCATTTATTTATTTTTTATTTTTTTAAATGACAAAGCATTCTGTATTCTAATGTATCGTATTATTTTTATTGTATAGTACATTGTATTCAAAGATAGATAGAGAGTAACATTTACAACATTACAAATTTTTACTTTCAGCATCATTTTAGTAACATTAAGATACTATAGTTTTTAGTTTATATTAATATTTTATAACAGTTTTAATTTTTATATTTTAAAATATTGCCATTTTATGTTTAGTTAAAGGTTTAGTTTTTTTATTGTGTGTTTTAGTTATATTAGAACATGGAGTTAAACTGAATAAAAAGAAAAATGTTGCTCGAATGAATGAATAAAACGAATAAAAATAAATAAATAAATTGCATTATAGTAATATATACTGCAATACATTAATTTCAGTGTTATTTTAGTAACATCAAGATATTATTACAGTTTTTACTAACATTTAATATCAGTTTTAATTTGTATATTTTTAATATAATATTTTTTAAATATTCCATTTTAATTTTAGTTAAAGTTTTATAGATTTATTTATAATTATTTTAAAAAGAAAGTGACATTTACAACCTTACACGTTTATTTTAAATAAATACCATTCTTTTAAACTTTCTATTCATAAAAGAATTCTGAAAATAATTCAGATATAAAATATACATCTTATATATTATTTCTATTACATAGTATATTGTACTCTGTTCTACATATACAAAATATATATGTAGTTTTGAATTGAATATTAAAATGTAAACTTGTATTTAAATATGTATAATACCTAAATTGAATAAATATATATAAATTTTTATTAAATAATATGATAAATATAGTATTTAATATTTATTCTATTTATATTATATTATATTACTATATATATATATATATATATATATTTTTTATATATTAATTAATTAATTTAAATAAACATAATATTACATGGAGAAAAAAGTGAATAAATATTAATTTGGCTGGTAGGAAATCTCCATAGGAAATATGAGCTCATAGGAAATTTATAAGCCCAAATCAGAGGTTTTAACCATTACACCCTATTCAAAGCCACCTGGTCTACAATAGCTTTTATTTCATGATCACAGGAATGTAAAGCAGACTGACACGAATCAGCATTGAGAAGATGACGTGTTTTCATGGGAATCGGCGATGCCGTCCCCCGTAGCACATGTATGCACAAACAATCGCTTACACGCAAACAGTGCCGTGGGCGAGGAGGACCCATCTGGGCAAGGGTGTCGGGCCTCCGCATCTGTAGCCGCCCGATGAAGGTGAGAGAGAGGAAGGAGGGGGCTGAGAAAGAGGGACGCAAATTAAAGCTCACCGTGGGAAGCTCGAGCCCCTGGCACTTTTCTTATGCAACAGCTGCACCTTCACCAGCCTTCATCTCACATCCTGACATATACGTCCAGCCGGGCCGGCCCATGGCCCGGGAAAGAGCGGGAGGCGGGGAGGGGGGCCAGAGTCCCCGCCTTAAGCAAAACAGGTGTATGACATCCTGTTGCTAGTCTGCAGGGGGAACCGGGCTACGAGCCGCACATCCTACTGAGAGAACAGCCGAAAATAACAAAAGAAGGTTAGAGCCAAGGCTGACAGGCTCATTGATAATATTTTAGATAAAGCAGGTCTGAGAGTTGACTGCAAATTGCCTCTAATGTCTAATGGTGTGGGCTCTGGGCCACAGTCGCGAACAAAATGGAGCCATTATTTATTATTTCTCAGGGTGGGTGAGGGATCTGGCCCTTGCCAGAAATTTATGGCCCGCGTGCCAGCTTCGGCCAGGTCCCCTCCGTGAGTCAGATCTCTAAGGGTCCCGCCTGCACTTTTAAAACCCTTACATGTATCGTTTGGGGTCAGGTTGAGGTTGGTTATTTTAACGTACAGTCGGGACGGACTGACCTTGCCATCTCCCAGCGGTAACATGCATGTTAAATGTATTTGTAAATAAACTACTGTACATAAGGGTGAATGTCACAAAAAAGTGCAGATCACACTTTACCTCAAGAAGAAAAAAAAATGCATACAGAAAATCTAAAATATTATATAAAAATAAAACTAAATTATATACAATTATAAACATCAAATTAAAAAAAAATTATGAATAAATTTTATAATGAGAGATATATATTGCATAAAGAATGAACAAGTAAATATTATAATATATATTGCAATGCATTATATTCAGTGTTATTTTAGCTACATTAAGATACAAGTTTTTATTAAAATTTAATATCAAATAAAAATGTATTTATTTTTTACATTTTACTATATTAATTTTCACTTTCATTTTAGTTGAAGTTCTAGTCATTTTATGGTTTTGGTCATTTATATATATATATATAACTGAATGAATAAAATAAATTTGTATTATTGTAATAATATATATTGCAATGCATTATATTCAATGTTATTTTAGTAACATTGAGATACTAGTTTTTTGTTAACATTTAATACCAGATTTTTTTTTTTATTTATTGTATAATATTAATTTTCATTTAAATTATTGAATTTTAGTTAAAGTTTTAGTAATGTTTTGTGTTTTGGTCATTTTTAGTTTTTTAATATTGTTTATATATATATATAATGAATAAACTATGAATGAATAAAACTAAAAAAAATAAATTCATAAATAAATTCAAATTATTATAATAATATATACTGCAATGCATTATATTCAATGTTATTTTAGTAACACTGAAATTTCTTTTTTTTATATGTATATTTTCATATATTTTTTAAGTGTTAGTTTTATGATAATAAAAAGGTTCCAGATTTTATTTTTTATTTTAGTTCATGTTTATTTCAACTAATTAAAAATGTTTTTTTTTTATGGTTTTAATTTTAGTTTTAGTTTGAATTTTATTAGCTACAACCTTGATTATATTATTATAATTATTATATTTTATGGTCATTTAATTTAATTAGTATGCTTAATTGTCATTAAAATAATGTCAAAATACAAAAAAAACAACAGCCCTTGGTTTCATTTATCAAAGTAAAAGCTAATTTCTTTCTAAATTTTTTAAGACAGAAAAATGATTCTGACATGGTTTTGTGACATTCATATTAATAAATGTATGTTTTACATACTTTACAGTGAAAGTTATTGCGATTAGAAAACAGCCATGTAGTTTCCATAAAGCAAATCCGTTCAAAAGCAAAAATGTTATGAGTTAAAGAATGTCTGGCAGTGTCACCGGAGGATGATGGGATATGTGTGTGCGTGCGCGTGTTGGGGGGTGGATGATCATTTAGATGGCACACTCCAGTTTTTCATCATTAGGCAGATGCCTCCTGCCGCTCAGGTTAGGACACGTCCAAAGCGCATGCTGTCTGAGTCAAATGAGCCAGTTCAAGCCCACCTGATGCACACACACGCACACACACTCTCAGAGCAGCGTCCCCAAGGCCGGCCCGCCACACACACTTGCACCTGGCCCTCCATTAGCACCTAAACTTCACTTATTAGATTAATACCAGAAGTGACGATAACCCCAGACCTTTGGGGACTCCCACAAACTTCACCTGAACGCTGACAAAATCTCACTTCGGCACAGCGGTGCGCTTACGGACTGATTTAACCTTTGGCATTCTTGCAGCAACTTTAATGATAATTATATTTAAATCTAATTAGTAGATTAAGCCTGCGATATACTTTGTAGGTTTCCAATGCATACATTTTGTACAACCTGCAGGCTTACGTTTGAATTCCCAGTGTGATATTTGTATTTACATTCTAATGAATGTTGGTATAATTATTACATGAACTCACTTATTTATATTCAGCGAATAAAATGTGTTAATTCCCTTATGGAAAACCTCAGTGTGAAGGTATTTTCACCTGCATTTTAACATTATTAAGTCTTTCTTAAACTTTTAAGCAGTAGTTCACCCAAAAATGAAAGTTTTGACATCATTTACTTACCCTGATGTCGTTCTGAGCATGTATGAATTTCATTCATCTAAAAAAAAAAAAAAAAAAATTGCAAATGAGATGTTAGACAGGAAAATGCAGAAAATTAAGTGATATTTGAAAGCAGAAAAGAGAAAAAATTTTTCATTTATTTTAAAATTAAAAAATGTAATTTAATGAAAATTTATTGAAAT